>LOEQ01000950.1:254252-264658 GCA_001685075.1 Bramus lutescens | reverse complement strand
CATCCATCCATCCATCCATCCATCCATCCATCCATCCATCCATCCATTCATCTAATCTTATATACATTTGATTCTCTGTTTCAGTTGTTACGGGTCTGTATTTTAATAGTCTATCTGGTTGGAGCCACTTGGACACATTTTTTAGGTCAAAATGATGGTGTTTGGGGGATATTTTCCACTCATTTCATAGTAAAAGGTCTTACCTTGTAGTTAATAATTAACTGTAGACCTGCCACTGGACACTGTAGTCTATCACTTATAAAATCAGGACAGCAATTGCATTAGATGAATCCTTAAGCCCACCAGCACTTTGCATTTGATCCTAAGAGACTTTGTGACTTTGAATGCTATAAGTCACTGCCATGTATCTCTACTGCTTTAGGGCTCTGTGGTACCCAAGACCTCTGTGATTTGAGCTTCTGCTCACGACCTGTCTGCTCTGGTCCTGACTTGTTTTGCTGGATCCTCTGAAGTTCACAAGGAGTCCTCTCTCATAAAGCTTCGTCCAACTTAACTGCCCTGTCTTCTCTTGTATTTGTCACCCCGTGAAACCTACAGTTTTTGATCTTGAATTTGCATAGTTTTATAATACTTAGCTATTCATTTTGTCCCAAATTATACAGTCTTGTAGAGTAGATACTGTTCCTCCGGTGTCTTTTTTTTTTTTAGTGTAGACGTTTATTGGGCTCTGGGACAAGCAAACAGAAGGCCCGCAACACCAAAGCTGAAAGCCGCTCCAAATAACGCACATTTCATGACAATGCTTTCTTTTGTTTCTTCTTTTCATTTTCTTCTTTTTCTTTTTCGATCTTGGCAACATATTTCTCAATTTCTTCAGGATTTAGAATCTTGAGAGGTTGATCCCGCCTCATGACAGCAAGTTCAATGTTTTTGCCACCTGACTGAACCACTTCCAGAAGTGCCTTGATGACTAGTTTGATGGTCAGATCATCTGTCTCGATGGCATCATCCGTGTAGTTCTCCAAGAATTCACGCACTGACTTGGGGCCCCGGCCTATGGCATTGGCCTTCCAGGCATGACACGTGCCCAAGGGTCAGTCTGATAGAGTCTGGGGGTGCCATTAAAATCAAAACCCACAATGAGGGCAGAGATGCCAAATGGCCTGCATGCATTGCGCTGCTTCAGACTGGCAATGTAGCGGGTGATGTACTCCACAGTGAATGGGTCTTCCACAGTCAGCCGGTGGCTCTGGCACTCTACCCGGGCTCTGTTGATGACTATCCTTGCATTAGCGGTGAGGCCTGCAAACGCCATGCAGACATTGTGGTCCAAAGCGCAGATCTTCCGGACTGTTCTTTCATCTTGTAGCTTGGCCACTGATTTTTTTTTTCCACACTAAGAACAACAATGTCCCTTCCTCGTACACCAACCGCGGTGGAGCCCTTCTTGACTGCCTCCTGCGCATACTCCACTTGGAAGAGGTGGCCATCGGGTAAGAAGACTGTCTGCGGTCTTAGCTCATCCAGGCGTGCGAGCTCGGCCCCTGCCGCTCAAAAGCTCACACTCGCCGCCTGCACCCCCCTCCTGTGTCTTTTGTAAGAGAACTTGCTCCTGCTAGAGCCCAGAACGGTATTATGCTCATCCCAGAAAATCAGTGGAGAGTCACAGAAGAAATTAATGAGATTCACAAAATCCTGAGCTCTGTCTTGTTAACTTGTACCAGAAACAGCTTCCCAGTGGACTCTTCTTTCCTTCCTTGCTTTTCTCCATAGCGGGGTGGAAAGAACAAAGGCTTTTGTGTCAGAGAATCTGCAACTTATTTTAAGCAGCCAGAGCCACCTAACTTCCATGTGAAGCGCTCTAACTTGAGTTGCTTCGTCTGCATAGGAGAGATAGCAGTTTGTCCATAGACTGCAGGAAATTGGCTTTGCAGGAAGCTGAGACAGGGTTTGGCAGCAAGAACATGTCCCTTCTTGCTCCTCTCTTGGCCTCCACTCAGGTTGCCTCTTCTCTTCTGCTTCCTCTCAGGTAGTTCCCAAGTGCCGTTTCTTTGCAGTTCAGTGATACCCTGATTGATGAAGGCTTTCAAAGGAAGCCCAGCTTGGTGCAAACAGACTCACAACCCCCTCCCCCCCAAATCTTCTGAAGCGGAGCTGTCCGAGTGTATTAGCATGACAAAACCTCCTCAGGACACAGCTATTTGTCCCAGTCCAGTTGAAGGTGGAGCCATGTTGGCTCAGCAGAAAGACCAACTGTTCTAAATATATCTCTCCCACTGCAACCTCCTCTCTTTGTAGCCTTTTCTCTTTTTTTCCCCCATTGCTTTGCCTCAGCACCCAGAGATTCCTCAATGGCTTCTAGTCCACCCTCACCACAAAAACTAGAGGATCTCATCACAGGAATACTTTTTCACTCGCAGACTGTGGTTGAATGTGAATGATTTTTAGCCTGAATAGTACCCACCCAGCACTTATATTTTAAGCCTTTTATTTCTGTGGGGAAATAAGAAGATTTATCCCGTGATAAGTGATATCAGCATAAGAAGCAGAGAGATTGTATAGGGCAGGGAAATTCTGCAAAAATCTGCTCATTCTAAAGCTGACCTTGAATGGCAGCCAGATTTATTTAGCTCTTTTTAAGGTTAGAGGGTATATAAGCTCGGAAGGTTCAGCTCTCTCTTCCTTAATGGCTGGATTCCTTCCTCCCCTGGGAATTGTTGATATAGGCTTTGTTTCTGAAGCTGGTTTTGGTTACTGAGGGGTGAAATGACTACTTTGTCATCAGTAGCCCCTTGCAGCCTTTGGAGGACTCTGTTTTTGTCTTTGGCACCTTGAAGGTACCCTTTTCCTCCCTGAGTGCTGGTCGCTTATGGTCACTCTAAAGTTTATCCTCATCATTTTCTCTTCTAAGACCCACAGATGCATACTTTATGTTTCCCGATATACTAGATGCTTTTTTTAAGTTAACATTTCATTTCTAGGCATTCTATCCTATAAAAATCACCATAAATCACAGCAAACAGGCATTTTGCCGAGAACATTTAAGTAAGATACAGGAGACCCAGGTTCAGTTAGACTTCACAGTAACTAGTCCTAAATGTTTTCTAGACAAAGCTTTGAGTGTTTGTGATCCAAAGGCAAGCCTAAGCCTTCATTGACCTTCAAGATTTGTGTTTCAATTCTGACTCAGGGTAACTGTGACTTTGGACAAGTCCATTTGTCCCTATGGATTTTGTGTATGATGATGACACGGGGGTGGATGCCTCTCATGCTGGCCCTTTATGGATCTGTTTGGCTATCCTGTCTCTAGGAACTAGCCCTTCAAAGTAACATTTTCATTCTATAATTATTTTTCCTATCAGGGGTCTCTGAACTATTTTTCTTTTTTGCCTCATATTATTTCCATCTTAGTTCACAATGTCTATGACTGAGAAAAAGCCTGTGAACTTTCTATCAGGTGTGATTTTTCTAAAAAAGGGCCTATGCTCTTTAGTAAGAGATATTGCTGCATTAGAGGCAGCCTATTCTGCTTGGTTTCTCCTCTTTGTGATCACAGTTTCTTCAGTTCTGCTTTGAATCTTTCTTCTTTCTTCACCAATCCCATGACTTGAATAGACTATCAACGCATCTTTGTTCATGTCACCAATCCATGGAATTGTTTGGTTCTTGTGTTATAGAGCCAAATCTTCATAGCTCCAGAACCAGAGCTTAGATTAACAGTTCTCAGGAATGGAAGAGATCCAGCCTATGCTTTCCAAGGTGCCAACACCAGTACTTTCAAACTTGGGGGGAGCGGTAGTCAACCAGGTGATTTTTTTGCCACCCACTCTACAAGCAAAGAGTATTCAGCAATAGTTGAGACATATATTGTAATAAGCCTCTATAAGTAGACCAGCAATGGGTTGAACATCTTTAAATGCTCAACTACTACAATAAAGAATGATTAAGTCGAAAGCATGAAATAGTGCGAGATTGGGGAATCSTGGTCTAAGCATTTTTTTTTAACCTTCAAAATAGAAACCTGAATCTTCATATCCATTCTCACAGGATATAGCATGGTTTTGCATGCCAAACAAAGAAAGATGTTATTTATTATGATTTGACTAACCCCTAAGCAGGCGAAGATAGCCATGGTTCAGAACAGAATTTAGTTGTGTTGACATCTCACAGGCAGACCCTAGAAAATGAGCAGACTGATCAAATCTCCAGTGCTGGTTTATATGATACATTGATACAGAGAATATTTGAAGGGGATATTTAGTCAAATGTCATAAAAAGCCATAGGAGCTGGAAGCTGTCTAGTTGAGCTAAGTTCAAAATAGGTTGTTCCACATGAGAAGAGCCATAAAAACTCTAGGGATGACTCCTGAGGCCTTGCCTGATTGGGCTGTGCTGGGAGACAAGACTGAGCAGGCACAACACTGAAAGAAGATGGAACTGAGTTTGGGGACAAACTTTAGCTATGTCACATCTTCTTCATGGCAATGGTGATGCTTCCTTTGGAAGTCACCGGAGTCTCACATTTACTTTGCTTTCTTTTATAATTCTCAAGATAGAAGCTGGAAATTCTCCATAAGCCTTGGAAGAAATATTCTAGAACAATGCTTGTAAAATTTTAATGTGCTATGAGTCACCTGAAGATCCTGTGAAGAAAGCACTGTCTTCTTAGGTTCTTATGGGTGGGGTACCAAGATGGAGCATGTCTGGCAAGCCCTAGGTGTTAGCTATGCCCTTGGGCTAGGCACATATCTTGAATGACAAAGTTTTCAAATGTTTAAGCCAGAAAGTATTCTTAAGGCCATTTAGCCCAAGCATGTGTTTCATAAGAGGTGAATGGCTGCAGTCACAGGCAAAGCTTGGTGAGTTGACAGCCAGATTTGGTTCATCTCTACCCCCACCCCGACACCATACCCCACCCTCCATACCCCTCCATACTGCTCTGTGGCTTTTGGGAGTTCACACAGTGTTGATGGCCTGTGTCTTTCTCTTTCTGACAGTAAATGGACTGTGATACTTGTGAACTTTGTAGCTGAGCAGGCTTTTCCCTCAAAGCTCCTGTCATTTGAATGCCAGTAGCTACTGTACAACATGGCAACATGGTTCACTGCTGTGTGATGCCTTTAAGAAATGAACTTGAGTAATGCACGAGGCTTGGATGGGTAGACCAAAGGCTGCCAGAACCTGGAGTTGGAGTTCTGATAGGAGAGTCAGGTGCCATCTTTGTTTGATGAATGAATCCCTTTGAAAGGTCTCTCATCTTGGTTACGGCTGAATTTCAACACCCTTCTATTTGGTTTAGGGCACTCTTGATGGGATGAGATGCACAGAATTAATGGAAACTGTCATTCCTCATTGCTGAGAAACTAGGCAACAAAGCAAAAGTAGTGTCCCGTGGCAGCAAGCACAACTACCTACCTCCCCCAATCCTATGTTTAGCAAAAGTTCTTAGAATCCCATGACCAACTCGTCTTCAATATTGTATTTGAAGGCTGCAAGGAAAAGGAGGAAGGAGAAAGAGGAGATCTGTGCTTTCATTACCTCGACCAATTCATTATTAATCTGCTACAGTGTCTTCCCTGGCCTCTTGCCCTTCATCAGATTATTACTATAACTAACTTCTTATAGGATGGTTATTAATACATTCTTGCCACTTCCTTGCATTCTGTTGCAACATTCGACAAGGTTATTTTTTTAAAACTTAGGGAGAAAAAAAATCAATGGTTTAAGCTATAATGACCCATTGTTTTTCACTAGAGTTTTCTTGGAAGATTTGTGCAGTCTTGAGACAATAAATTTTCTTCATATCCCTTTAAAGCATTAAATAGGATAGCTCTTCTCACTGTCCTTTGAATGGTAGTAAGAGAGAAAAAGCAGTTTAGAGTTTGGCAGAGTCATTCCTGTGTGCGTGTGTGTAGCAGAGGGGTGAGATGGGGGCTGCGAGCGTCGTTGGCTCAAATCAAGAACACAAATCCGGACCCCTTGTGATTCTTCACTAGTGAGGTGAGGTTGATTCCAGAGTATACTAGGGCAGAGCTCCAGGGGTGGGAGACCAGTGTTCTCTAACAAGATCAGCACTGGGAGAGCTGATTAGGCCCCAGTGACCCAGCAGGACCGAGCAGGAGTGGATGAGTGGTGCAGAGGTCAGCTAGGTGCTGTTCTTTGTGGGCCCATGTTTCAGAAGCAAGGAGGCACTCAGTGAAATGAAAATGTAACCCACTTAGTGTTGATGAAATGACATTCTTAACGTGTGCAATCCATTACTAATCTGCGCATCTCAGGCTCCTTGGAAGCTCTGAGGCCAGCTGCGTACAAGGCATGATGAATTCTGCAGGTGTTAGCACAACAGATTGCGACTTGGGGATCCAGAGATCCGTGCCCTCTTTCCTGCCTTTGTTACGTAAGATAGATAAATGTATCCAGCACACACTCCTTGAGTGACTAACGCGCCCAAGCCATGGTCCTAGGTAGGGAAGTTTTATCTCCTTGACATCTGATGTAAACATTAGCTGAATAAGTCAGACCGTGAAGGAATATAAGAGTCAAGGCAGATGCAATGTGCTCCTACTCACAGAGCTTTCTTAAGCACAGCCTGCAGCAATTTAGATGTGTCCATGGATCTTGCTTTTCATTTTCTACTTCAAAACTAAAAATGAGCCGGACTTACACAAGAATACCCTATGAACTTTTGCTTTCCCACCCTTTCTCATCTGTTTGTACACAGTAGAAATGATTACCTACAAATTGCTGGTCGATGTTTAAGTGGAAAATCATTCTATTAGCTGGGTAGTAGGTACTATAATAGCTGTAGTCTTTGATCTGATGGTATGAAATGTGCAAGCATTATTAGTGAAAAGATGCAGCCCCATCTCTACCCTATCATTATGCTTTGGCCATTTTAATCCATCACTAGACATAAAGATGAAAGAGGCAAAGTGGGGTGTTGGAATGCCATTCTAGCCCCCACCTGGCACAGGGACTTTGCATGAAAAAACATGATTTCAACCTTTTAAAAATAAAATTTTAAGTTTTCTAAAGTGACATGAAGCTGTGGAAGGGAAAAAGCTTGGGCAGTGTGTCCGGATAAAACTTGCTTTGAGTTCCATCACGGGTGGTCGTTACCAGTTTGCTCTGAGCCCATTTTTTTCTTTTGACCACTGGGAATTGAGAAAGAGCATTCCTGCAGTCATTGCTTAGTATTTCTTCTTATTCTGATTTTTCTTGGGTTGCTGCTTACTGACATCTTTGCAGAAACCTTAACTGGACATGCTCCATCAAGATAAGTTACAACATGTGGGCACGACTCCAGGGTGTAAGAACCACTCTGAACACTGTCTTCAAAAAGTTCAGTGAAACTGCTTCTCCTGGAAAATACCGCCTAAGCAAAGCCCTCCAGAAAGGGAGACCACCATCATAGAACGATCACCCTTTTCTTTTTACCCCATTTTCACTCTGGGTATGAATATCCATTCACACCCATGATTCTGCTTGGGAGCTGCATGAGCAAGTGTGTGATTTCAGGTCTTCACTGAACAGCTTTGTTAGCTTCACACCTGCTAAACACAGACACTCTGCTGAGCAAGCTGGAGAAGCATATATCAAGGCAGGTACTAGGCGGCTTGCAAGGCAGGTACTAGGTGGCTCACAGAGGATTATAGGAGCTTCGCTTATCTCAGGGTCTTCAGAGCCCATGCCAGCTAGGGCCAAGCATGCATTTAGGCCTTGGTAGATTCAGGAATACTGTTTCCAGACTACCATTGGGGTGCTATGTAGGAACTGTGATCTCTGTGCACAGATGAGAACCTGGTGTTGATCTACAAATACTTTCTCCTGAGGGATAGGCTTAGGAGATATAAAGCATAAAACATAAAACATGTCGGCCTTAACCTGACAATCATAGTCATATGCGTGAAGCCACAGAATCATGGAAGCCAACTGCCATCACTCCTATCTGGTGACTTTGTTTGCTTTTTAGCCACCTCTACTTAATAATTATTGAGTGCAAATAGAAGACTAGAAGATACTTGTGGAAAACTTGAAAGTGTGAAAGATAGTATCATCCCCATGTGTGGTGTATGAATGTGTGTGTGTGTGTGTGTATATATATATATATATATGTGTGTGTGTGTGTATGTGTGTGTATGTATATATGTATGTGTGTGTGTATGTGTATGTGGAGGCCAGAGGTTAATGTCAGATGTCTTTATCATTATCTATCATATATATGTATATACATGCATATATAGTATACATATGATATAAGCTCTCTATCATATATATCTATATATATATTGTGATGTGATATATGCATATATATATTTTCTCATTGAACCTGTAACTCATCAATCCAGCACAAGTAACTATGCCACAAGCTCTAAGAATCCTATTGTCCCTGCTTCCCTGGCACTAGGAGTGCAAGGATTGCACGCTTAGCTTTTACATGACTGCTGGTGATCTGAAATCAAGAGCTCATGCTGGTGAGCCAATCACTTTCCAACCGAGCCAGCTCCTCAGCCTGGATGTTCTCAGTCAAGAGAAGAAGCACATTTTCTGTTTATGGGAAAAGAGTTGATATGGTTGGGGTTTGCTTTTTTATTTGCATGATTTTAGAAATACAATATTTTCCCACCTCCTAAAATCATAAAGATAATATAGTCACAGTATTTGTACAGAAAATAAACATAAAAATGTTTTTCTTCTTTTACTATCAGTTGTAACTACTTGAAATATTGTATACAAAAATTAAAACATTTCTCTCATTTAAAACATTAATGTGGATAAATCCCCATATTGTCAGCACCTAAAAATAATGTCCCTTTATGAACTCTGGAAAAGAGGGACATGGGTACACACAGTTTACTGCTATCTGCGCAGGGCTTTACAGAGTTAGGAAGCAGTGTAGTCTCCCAAAACTTATGAAGAAGATCTGCTTCACTGCACCTGTCCGATAGAATAAACAGTATTACTCCAACATGTGAATGCAGTGTTCTACATGATACTGTCCTTTCTATGTCTTTACAATTGTACCCAATGCTGTAGTCAACATCTTTGGTGCTGCAAACTTTTCTTTCTCTTAAATCTCTGGTTGTTTTCTTAAAACAGATTCCCAGAAAGAAGTACACTTGCATATCCTATTTTAAAAAGTTATGATCGTTGTTTAAGTTCTTGGAACATATGGCCAAATGGCTTTCCAGAAAGGTAGCATTAATTTATATTTCCAGAGAAGTAGATGAACACATTCTGCTACACCACAGGCAGACAGGAAACAAACATGGCAGCAAGGACCATTTACACAGCTCTATCCACCTGGGAGGACGGACAAGAAGAGCTTCTGGTGACTGGAAGGGAGGTATTTTTAATAGGGTCTGAAAAGTGAAGTGTGTCATGCACTTTAATTAAAAAATTCAATAAGTGCAAACCAGATATCAGAATATAGGAAAAAAGCTTTAGGAAACTGAAAGGTAAAGCTTTTGTCTACTCCAGGGACCTAACAGCCAGCACCTGCAAACCTCAGAGAGAATGCTGCATGCCAAGAGCTAACAGTAACCTTGTCTGCCTTCACCACTCAATGTCAAGCACTTTAACATGGACCAGGCTCACGCCAAACTCTCTAGGTGACACTAATCCCTGATTTAATTACCCTTGGCAGCATGTGATGGACCTTAACAAGCTAGAGTCCCTAATGAGCTGCATCCCAGGGTTTTCGAGCCTTGACTTGAAGGGTGTGGTCCTTACCTTGGCTAACTCTGTTAGGTGCATAAACCCTGCTTCCAGTTTGGAGACTGCAGTGCAAGGAACAGGGCAACATCCTGTGGCCTGCGGCATGATGTTTCTGAGTAGGGAGCTGACGCTGAAACTTCTGGCACTATATCATCTTAAAGAAGGGACCATAGAGATAATTTAAGAGTGTCAGCATGTTGTACTCTGCATACAGCGAGTGTTCTGGGGACACGGGCTATTTTTGTTGTGGGCTTTAGAGTCTCCTACCAACTTTTGCTGTGGCTGGAGTGAGGATGTATCTCCAACTGCTCTGGAGTGAGAGCCTGACCTTTTAATGAAGATTACACAAGACTATAAGAGCAACGTCTGGTTTCACCTCATTTAACTGAGGCAAGATTGCTCCATTGAGAAAGAAGCTTTACAGGAAGGAACCACAGAAAAAAAGAAGTCAAAGAAATTTGAAAAATCAAGTTTATGAGCTAAAGTTTGCCATGAATGAAATGCTATTCACAGGTGACCTTGAGACAAAGCAATTCACCTTTTTATGAGCCTGTTTCATCTTCTGTGAAATTCGGTGGTGACACCACAGGGTCCTTGGTACCATTCAAAGATGAATGCGAAAGGAGAAGGCGTGGCATAGCTAATGCATCCTTGTGTACCGTGAATGTGATTCTCTCTTTCTCTTGCTCACTTGCTCTCTCTCTCTCTCTCTCTCTCTCTCTCTCTCT
>LOEQ01000950.1:230549-254245 GCA_001685075.1 Bramus lutescens | reverse complement strand
CTCTCTCTCTCTCTCTCTCTCTCTCTCTCTCTCTCTCTCTCTCTCTCCCTATTTCCCTCTGTCTTGCTGTTGCTGTTTTTCTGTTTATTATTATTATTTTTTTTCTGATTAACTTTTCTCGGTGGAACATTTAGTTTGACTACTTCCAGACCTGGAAGCCCATTCATCCCCTCCAACAGCCGTTTTCCATATTTGATGACACTCTCTAGTCTTGCCAAACCCATCCTCAAGACCTACTTATATGTCTCACATCTAAAATCATTCAGCCGATGTTTAGGTTGACTTTGCAACAATCTTCACCTCTTCTTTCCATGCCTGAGTGACAGTGTCCCAGATCTGTGTTCCCAACTTGGAGAACACTCCAACTTGTGTGACTGCAAAGTTTGTACATGTCTGGGACTTATATTCTCAGCCCTTACATATGGTTTCTTGGAATTCTGACACTGTCAAAGATTATTTAGGTTTGCTCCCAGGTTAGGATTAATCCCACTGGGTCTGGGATTGGATCTCGTTTGATAGACCACATTCTTAGTGTGTGTGGTGTCCTGGGTTTGACCCCCAGAATCCCATAAACCTGCCATGGCAATACGTGAGAGGCAACGTTGGACACATGAGACTCTGGAGTGGGGGGGAGATTAATTTCCCTAGTTGTGAAATGAGGCATGGTCCCTTAGTTATCTGAAAATTATATACTTCTTAGAGCTCCCTGATATCTCTGTCAGCTTTTGACAATCAGAGGCTTATTCCCCTTTCTTCTTAGATTAGTCACACTTCTGTTTTGATTATTTATCATATCCACATTTCATGTCTTGCTCTCATAGCATCCCCAGAGCAGAAGAACATGGTTGCTCTACCTGGAGGTTAGTGCCGATCACAGACATGCATGGCTCCAGCAGTCCGTGCTACCAAGTTTTCATTCATCCCATGGAATGAAGCAACTCTACCTTAGGTGCCCCCAAAGGGGACTAGTTTTCTGAACCTTTCGGATTCCAAGAACCACAAACTGCTGAAATTACAGGAAAGAGAGATGGGTTGGAGGAGGAGCATCAAAGTCTCTCAGATGTTTCTTCTAGATTTATAACTGGGGAGTCGGTTACAGGACCTCATATTTGGTGCTTATGCTCCTGAGAGTCGTGCACCAACTTCAAAAACAGCAGTGGGTGTTAGATCTTCGAACTAAGGAAAATAATATTTTTAAGACTGTGCTCTTGCTTTAACGTAACCCATTCAGCTTTGAAAACAATCATATGTGGACAATTTGAGAGTAGCAAACTTAACTCTAAGGGTTTTTTAGTTCCTAGAATTTTGAGTCATTTCAACCACTATGAAATGTGGTTTGCAGTCTTTGAACTTAGCCACTAAACGTCTACGGGCATAGGATATGTCAGGGACATAATGAGAAAATCTGGGAAGAGTATAGCCTACAGATCTAAGGCATAATCTCCAAAGAGGCTTATGAAAAATGGGGAAATGGAGATTCTTTTGTTTTCATTTTTATTCAGTTCTTCTAAGTTATGAATCTTCTTTAGAAATACGTTATTTTCTAAAATTCATCTAGTAGCAGGTAAAATAATAAAATTATACAAGCAAAAACTTATATTTCCCACAGGGTTGTAATTAAGAAAAAAGTGAATCCCTTGAAAAAATTCTGCTATTATATTGAAGCCTACATTTGAATTATTATTATTTTATTTTATTAGACTGTGGTGACTGCTATACTAGGGCATTACAAGCTACTGTTTGTAGAGAAATCGCATCTCTCTAGCATAAAGGTCATTTTCCCTTGGTGCATAAGTTGACATGAAAAATTACATCTACAGCTAACATTTATGTTTTGAATCATATGCGTACAGGATGCTGTTGACCTGACAAACTGTATAAATAAATCATCAAAATGGGATGCCATCTATCCAGCACTTTTGAAGGAACTTGAAGTAGAATTGTAAAACCATAGGCCAAATATATCAGACACCCCAGGCTTGAGAAACTCATTTGATCGCTTATGCAAGTGTGCAAGGCAGCCGGGGCACAGAATGGCTCTCTGGACCTTCAGATTATTCCAGATCACTGATCACTCTTCAGTCCTGCTTCAGGGGAGAGGTTAAACACTTACAGAAAGAAGGGCATTTGAATGCTTGTGCATCGCAAACCATACTCAGAGTGGAAGGGTTGGAAAGTGGTAACAGTCTGGACTTCATACCCACACAGACACAAAGGACGAGGTGTGCAAGGACTCCTTGATCATGCAGAAAGCCTGAGTGAGGGTAGAGGGCTGGAAAACACTGTGGCATAGATGATGAACTGGTTTAGATGTTGAAGAGAATAAATGGGTACTTCTTGGAATAAGAATCATTAACTTTAAGGTCTTATAGAAACCACCACTTCATATATTTTTAATTTAACATTTTAATATTTCTGTAGGAGAGAGAATAATGAAATTCCTTTAGTGTGCCATTGACATTAAACTCTTCTACATATAGTCATGTCGAGCCAATAGAAATCAATTTTGTTTCTCTAGAGAAAGTTAGATGAGAGTTGAAGGACACTTTTCTTTAGCAAAAATAAAATAAAATAAAACTTCCCCTTTTATAATCAGATAAGCACTAGTTGTTTTTTTTTCTGACTGTTACAGTATTTACTCACTGTAGAATATCCCATGCTCCATGCTCTTTATTTGGCAAGAAGCATATGCTGGCTTTAGACTGTTATTTACCCTTTTCCATGTATTTATACCTTGAATCATTAGTAACATTGACACATTCCTTCTGGGATTGCAAGAACCAGAGAGTCCACTAGCGTCTCAACAAAATTTTGGTAACATTTTGATGTTTATTTTAGCTCAGGTTTGTAGTGATATTTCATTTGTCTTTTTAATAAATAAAGCTTGCCTGAAGACCAGAGAGTAAAACAGCCCCACTGGTCAGCTGTACAGGCCAGGCAGTGGCAACACCCAACTTTAATTCCAATAGCCACACTAGTTTGACGTAGAAACCAGCGGTAGTGGTGCACGCCTTTAATCCCAGCTAAAGAGAGAAATGTAAGATGGGAGGAGACAGTTCTCAGACACAGGAATTCTGAGGATTCCTAGAGGTGATATTGCCATTTTGGACTGAGATAGAAGTAAGAGCCAGTAGATGGCTGTTTTGTTTCTCTGACCTTTCAGTTGAACCCCAATATCTGTCTCTGAATTTTTATTAATCATGCTACACAGGTTTCTTGGAAAACAGAACTTGAGGCAAGGATTTACCCTCATTGCTACAACCCCAAGGCAAGGACTTTAAGAGTGAAGAGAAACACATCCACAAGAGAAGAGCAGAATCTGAGCCTATCTAACTGCAGTGGCCACTGAATCTGGATAACATCAAGAAGACTGAACAGGTCACTTGACACGCACACTTAGTCTGTAATACAGGCATCTTTAGATAGGACTAAGTTCCTAGAGATTCGGAGTAAAGAGAAAGATATTTGCTTTTCTTCTGCTTCCTCCCTTCTTCCTGTTTCGCTTTTGCTATCTCCTTGGCACTTCCGGATCATGCCATTTTACCCTGCAGGACCACTCAACAAGACATATCTTAAGCCCTAAAGCATATTTCTAGGCAGAAATGCCATGCTGGTTCATGTCAAGAAAACTGGAACAAATAGTCTCAGAGTTGGGTCTTAGCTCAAGGGAATGAGATCATTCATATAAGTAAGATATCTCTGAAGAGATAATATTGACAATAATGATGGTGGTATTAGTGATGATGACAGTGATCTAAAGCAAGCAAGGAAGTAAACAAGCAAACAAACAAATAAATAATTCTACCAGTAAGAAACAGAGCCACCAAAGAAGGCCAATAGGGATCAACAAACAGACTGGGATGTGTGTAGATTAGGAGGCATATTGCTTGCCTAGCATATACTAAGCCCTAGGTTCGGTCCCTAGGACTGCACAAACCAAGGTTACCTCTAATTCCAGTGCTTGTGATGTAGAGACAAGAGGATAAGAAACTCAAGATCATTCTCAGCTACATTATGAGTTTGAGGCCAGCCTAAGCCATATGAAACTTGGTCAAAAAAAGGGAGAAAATTTTAATGTAAGGATTGGATATAACTTGCTTATAATAACTTGAAGTACTAGTAATAAGGGGCATACATTAGAGCATAAAAAGAGAAAATTAATTTAGGAGAAATGAAAAGGGTCATTATTACTAAATACAGCAGGTAATAAACTCATGAAAAATTACCCTTAGACGTGATACTGGCAGAAAATACAAATTGGTTGAAGATTAATTTAGGTAAATTGTATTTTATGGAGCCATAAGCAGCTGCCATGAGAAAACGAAGAGTATTTCAGGTACCAAATACTCTTTTAAGATGAAGGTCACAAAAGACCATAATGTCCGCTAGCTATATGTTTGGTATCATTTTCAGTGACTGAAAGTTGCTCTGAATTGATTGATCATTGGTCTGAGCCAGTGCAGAGTGTTTTTGCATCCCTTTATTTATCGTTAATACCCACAGTTCTTTCAGGGACTCCCCTCCCCACCCCCAGGAAGGGTGGGAGCTGGTAATGTGTCAGAATTATTGTCACTACTTCTAGGTAAGCACCCAGCATTCCTAGGAAGAGATGATGTTCACATTAAGGACCACTCTGCCTCTGTCAATATTCAGTCTGTTAGCATTTAATTCCCCTCTGCAAACCAGGGAGGAATTAGATGGGCAATCAATCCACTTGATCTCTGCCTAGTCATTTGAAACACAAATATAAAATACATTAGTTTCATCACACTCGTTCTGAACTCTAGTTCTTTGCCTAAATTAATCTCTGTTCTTGGATTCTCTCCTCTGTGTGTTTATCCAATCCATCCTCTGAAAGACTTAGGCCAATTCTTATCTCTCCATAAAATCTTTACCCACTTCATTCTTTGAGGCCCTTTGCAGCTTTAAATCACTTGGCATTTATTGTTTTGCCATCAATATTCAGCTGTGTGCTGTGTTGAATTGGTTGCTAATTACTTTGTACATAGATGATGTCATCCTAACTCAATTTAAAACCCTGTTATAAGCAGGAGTGAGATCTCACAGCCTGCTCACACTCTTAGCATCCAGTACCATGGCAGGCAGGCAGGCAGGCACTGAGTTGATGCTTGCTGAACAACACATCCTGAGTAATAAGCTTGCATGTGATCGGAGCACAAGGGTTGGCATCACCCCGGCATGGCATAGCAGGCAGCTCTCTGTAGTTCCAAGTGAAAATGCTTCCTCATTGCTTTGGGATAATGAAAGCAAGTCCTTAATTTTCACCTAGAGTTATAAAAATTATTACACCTTTTAGGGGTGCTAACTTAACACCCTCCCCCTTCTCCTCTGTCTAAACCTAAACATGCTGGTGAATCCTAAAGACTTCTTAATTGATAATAAAGAAAACTTAATCTCCCACCTGATTTTAAAAAGGCAATTTGCTAGCCATAGCTTTTTCCTTTGTTCCTCTGGACAGTGGCTTCTATGGTAGCTGTTAGTGAAATGCTTTAGGCAATTTATATCAGATACAGAAATTCGTCATTGCTAAGTTCATCCTCACTATACCCGAAGGTGATACTGTCTTTAGCCAAAGTAATAACGGGCATGCTCATGCCTTCACCAAAGCATGGGCCCTTGTTTTCTTTTCTCTGATGATAAATTTGAGGGAAGAGTTTATGCGTAGTGGGGTGACACAGGCAAGTCTCTAGGAGAATTATTGGAGTCTTTTGGTCTCACACACGCTATTAAACTTTTCTCAATCTCAGTTTCATATCTTTCCAGTGCTTCCAATAAGGATGGAATGAAATGAAAATATTAATATGTAAAGTGTTTTGGCAAATGAGACTAGTAGGTACTTTGTTGACAGGCTTAGAATCCTATTCAGTCTTCTGAATTTGGGTCCTTGCTTCAAGCCTAGCACTGGAGAGGATGCTGAATTAGCACTTAATGCTTCTTAGAAGGAGAACCCTAGTCCTGATGGTAGGAAAAGATAAGGCCTCCATGGGGAAGCAGCTCCCAAAGCCATTCAATATTCAGATGAGTGCCTGAAAGGCTTCCTCGAAACCCTCTCTATCAGAGAACAAGATTAACTGTCCTTAAATCAAACCTTTTACACAGCGGACCTAGTCCCTCCTAGGCAAGTTGGAAATAGACTTACCATTCTGGTGTTTAATTCTGTTTCCTTTCCTCACTTTGCTGATGAGCCACTGAATTTTGCTTCCTGCCTGAGGTTAGCTCACTGTCGATACTGAGCCTTTCCAAAAGCTTGGGACTGCCAACTCCTTGCTGTGCCCTCGGCCAAGATGTAATTGGTTCATAGAGCCACAGTGGTGAAGTCACAGCTGCGACCAGTAGAGAATGTCTTCTCTTAAGATCTGGACATGCCAGCATAAAGAAGGACAATGCCTGTGCACCCCTGGGGACCATGGGTCCTTGAGTAGGGAGCTGGAGTATCCCACCTGCTGTTCTGTTGTCCACAGTCTGCCATCACCATCTTTGGGACCTTCAGTTAAGTTTGTGTGCTTTGGAGGATTGGTTGCCTGCCTCCTCAGTGAAAAGGGGAAAAATGTACCTGACCTGCCTCCTCCATAGGCTCTGATGAAGCACAGATACTTTTTTTTTTTAAGAAAATGAATCTTAAAAGGCATTAGGTAGTAATTAGGTTTTAATTGTCATCAACAGGTGAAAATATTTCTTAGTTTTGTTTTCCATTACTCTGAGAAAATGCCTTGGCAAAAGCAGCTTCAGCGAGAAAGGGCTGAATTGGCTCAGAATTCCAGGCTGTAGTTTGTCCTTGCAAAGAAGTCAGAGAAGCAGGGACTTGAAGCAGCAGGTCATATCATATTCACAATCAAGAGCAGGAAGCAATAACTAATACCTGCATGCTAGTACTGAGCCCCCTATCTCCACTCTTCTTCTACAGTTCAGAATTCCTAGGAATGGTGTTACCCACCATTGACATGTCTTCAGGTCTCAATTAACATAATCAAGATGTCTCTTCCCTCACAGACATGCCCACAGCCAGCTTAATCTACATAATCCTTTATCAAAAATCCCTTCGAAGGTGATTTCAGATTACATCAAGTACAATTATGAGAAATCATCACAAGGTCCAGTATGATGGCTCAGTTGTTAATGACACTTGCTGGCAAACTTGAAGACCTGAACTCAATCCCTGGGACCCTCATGGTGGAAAGAGAGAACCAGTTACTATCATTTATTCTCTAACCTCCTTATGCATGCTGCAGCTTACAGACACCCATACACATGCCTCTGGCCTGCACGTGCACAGATCACATGCATACACATTCATAAGTTAAATCAATCAATCAATCAATCAATCAATCAATCAATCAATCAATCAATAAATAATCCAGGACAGTAACAATGTTCAGTGTTATTGCTATTATTTCATGATATCCCGCCGTTTTTTAATGTGTACATGCATGTGTGAGGGTATGCATGTGTGTATGTGTACATAAGGAGGTCAGATGTAAACCTTGAGTGTTGTCCTCAGAAACAGTGTCCACTTCCTTTGAGACAGCGTTTCTTATTGACCTGGAGCTCACCAATTAGGCTAGATTGGCTAGTCATTGCATCCCAGGGTTACTCCTATCTTTGCCTTCCCAGCACTGAAGCTGCAGGAGCATGCCACTGACCTGGCGTTTTGTTGAGTCCTGGGGCTCCAACTGAAGTTCTTAGCTTTTGGGGCAAGTGCCATACTGACTTAAGATAACTAAGTCCTCAGTCCTCCCAATTGTTTTTTTTTTTTCAATAAATCCCTTGAGGTGTTTGTTGTTGTTTTTGTTGTTGTTATTGTTCAAATTCCATCCCTATTTCTTGTTGACAGATGGAATGACAGTGTTCTATGCACTAGGGGACCACTAGTGATGAATGCATTATAGGCAACACGCATTGGTTTCCTTAACTCCCTCCCTGCGTTTCTTCACTCCTATCTGGCAAGTAACACTGTGGTAAAGCCTGCTTGAGGCTTACAGTGAGGGAGACAGAGCAGCTGTGCTGGCATCCTCTGGAGGGCTGAGAGATGCCCTGGTCTTGGAGCTGGAGACTGGTACTTCAGTCAAAATAATCCCTACAGAGAAAAAGGTTGAGGGTTCCAGAAGGGGCAGTGTAGGAGTGTTTTGATAGCAGCTCACCAGCTCAAGGACTCGTTTCTCTCAGTCTTTTCCATAATTTATTGCAAGCAGTTGAGAAGACCTTTCAGATCCTGAACATTTCTGTCTCCAGTTCTTTGAAATAGGGAGGATGATTCCCGTCACCCCCCCCCTTTTGGTAAGGCAATGAGTCTGATGAGTTAGGTAATGTCTGGACAGAATACTGTCCACTGTGAGGTAAGGAGTATGGAGTGGCCAGATGTGAAAAACTGGGCAGTGACGTAACAAGCCGGGCCACCAGGGTGGGTGTTAGTTCCAGACTCTGAGCTGATTTTGGTGTTGTGGAACAATGCTAGGTGGGAGAAGGAAGAGAGAATGGAAGCGGCGCTGATCTTACTCCTTCACAATGTCTTGCATCAAGCACTTTTGACCTTGCCACTTCAGACTCTGTCCTGCTGCCACCACCCAGCAACATCAAATATATTGTTTGAGTTGTCAGTGCTTGGCTCCAGTATCCCCAGGTAGTGCAGCTAATCAGGTTGACAGAAAGCAAAGGCAGTTCTACTCTCTGCATTTTGTTGTGGGTGGCATCATGCTCTGCCTCTTGAAGAGAAGGAAAGACGCGGTTCGTGTCACTTCTGATCCACGTCTCTTGCCTGCTCCCATCTCTGGCCATCCATGTTAACCTATAGGGTTTTCCCTCAGTCACTCAGTAGCATAGGGTTGACCCTCACTGTTACCTTATTGCATCTCATTTTCAAACCCCTTTCTCAAAAGGACAATAGGATTTGGCAGCTAACAGCTAACAGTAGGGTTCCCATCGTTCTTTCTTTTAACCCCAAAGTGCTCCAGGTAGCCACAGCACTTTCTCCTTTCCACATTTATGCATTCTGCCTGAGCCAAGAGATGAAGCTGTCAGTTTTGCACTAAGTGGGTCAGGAGGGCTTCTCTTTTCCTGCGTTTTCTATCACCCTACCTACCACAGCCCCTAACTGGCATGTTGCCATCACCTCAGCTGCCATCAGTGCTCCCACAGCTTAGGCATTTGGTCCTGGGAACCCCAATTCCTGGCTAAACCTCTATTCTGCAAGCACCACAAATTTAAGATACATGAGAGGAACGTAACAAGTAAGCACCACAGAGGTCTGTCCTCAGCAAGTCCCGGAATTTAATATGGGAGCCCAAGGATGGTTAGAGGGAGAGAAGAGAGAGGTGGTAGGAATGTGACTTTCGAGGGTCACTTCCTGTGTGCACCAGGATTCATCCCCTTATGTTTGCTCTAAACCTCATGAGGTGCAAAGAGGATACATAGTCATTATCTCTGCCCTTCTTTTAAAAAAGGAAACCTCAGGTTCTAGGATTGTAGCTTCCTTACCAAAGCACAGTCATCAACAGACAGACTTTTGCTCTAAAGCCACTTCTTTCCCAGGAGATGAGATTGCTTGTTTGTTTTGTGTGTGACACACACACACACACACACACAGCCCACATATGTGTGTGCCTGCTTGCAAGCCACTTGAATGTTGCTCTGAACCCATCCTTGCATTTTCCCTTCTGAGCAAACAGAAAAGGGACTCTGTGTGTCACTTGTTCAAGGTCAAATTGCTGATAAGAGGAGCAAGGCTTTCTTACTCATTTACGCTATGCCCTTCCTACAAGGCAGCCAGCGCTCCCGGTCAGCCTTGATAGGACGCTGATGTTTGGGAACACCGCCTCAGTGGTTCTTAAAATGCGAAGCCTTTAATTGTTATTATGGAGTGCACATGTGCTTTACATGATGTTTGTGGGAAGAAAACAGCAGTGGAAGCCGCAGCCGATTAAAACAAAAACCAACCCTGACTGGTGGGACATTTAATCCACATCCTGGTTTCCCTGAGCTGACACCGCTCCACGCTGTTGAGCGGCACCCGCTTCCTAGCCCCACTAGCACACAGTCTAAGCCACATGTGATGGGATGAGCAGAAGAAACAGTGGTGCTGGATATGTGGAGCTCAGTTCTGAAGTGGGGAGGCAAAGCCTCGCTGCGGATCCCTACCGGAGGGAAGGACTGTCTCCACGAGGCATAGCCTGCGTGTTGTTATCTGGTGACACCCCCTTTCTTGTGACTGAACGTGCCACCTGGGTTTTTCCCACAGAACTCCAGCATTAATAGGAAAGCTGAGGCAAATATCAGCTTTGTCAGGAAGACAGAAACAGGCTGTGTGAGTGAGATAGGAAGGGTGAAAACTCATTACGGAAGAAAGCGCCGTCTTTCTTCAATGGAGGGTCCTCCTTGTGTCTGGGAGTCATGAATATTGCATCAAAAGAATAAGCTTATTTAAGAGAAGGGAAAAGAAACGAAGAAGCTGGGAGAATTAAATAACTCTGGGGAACTAGCCTCAGGAAAGGCTTTTCAGTTTGATTGTGGAAGTGAGTTACTGTCAGGTTTTGCCCTGGAATTTTAGCTTTGTGTGAATCAAGATCAAGAGAACCCTCTTGGGTTGCCTGAAGTCAGGAGAAAGCCTTTAGTGGTGATATGGTAAGCAGAGGTCCCCCCAAATCAGTGGTGCTTCTCCATCAACCTTCTCACTTTCATTTTTTTAATAGTGTTTTTATGTAAAAGCTTGCCAGTGACTCAGGGAAATGGGGGAATGCTTTCAGGGGAGTACTGTTGTAGCTCAGCATTTTAATATGGGTGCTCCTTGAATTAAAATGGACTTAGGTCCTGATAAATCCACCCTGAATTGGAAGTATCATAATTTGGAAATGCATTTAATACATCAGAACAGCATAGACAAGTAATACAACACACAGTCCCTTTCTGTATGTGGATGGAGAATCTATTGTTTTCCTTCATAATCTAAGGGCTGAGTGACAGCTGTGACTCACGTCTGGAACAGCATCACAGAGAGTTTTGTACCATCTCTCACTAGCCTAGGGAAAGATGAGAATTCAAAATCTGAAGTGTCATTTCCTTCGACTGCATATTGTCTCCACACTATTACAAAATGGAAAAAAAAATCACAAGTTGGGCTTGCGTAAATTGGGGACAATTTGTGTTTGAATGAAATATCAAGCAGTCATTTAACAAGCATTTTTTTGGAGCCTGTCTGGTGTAGTTCATACCCAGGAGCTTTGTAGCTTTCCCAGCCATGTGCTACATTGCTGTTGTTTTTTTTGTGCATAGTGAGCAAATAACTAGTAGCAAAAAAGCTGTTGTTAAGAATGAGGAAGAGGGAGTTGGCTGCATTCTTTATCAGATCCTGACACAGGCCCTCTGGGAGGTTATGTGACATGACACTTGACTTTCCTGTAGGGAAATACGGAGTGCTTGCAATTTTCTTCCCAAACCTGCTTTTGTCAGACTAAGTGAATGTGTTTGCCTACATGCATTCGTCAAGGAGAGGGATGATGCTATGATGGTTAATATGGATTGTCATCCTTAAAGGGCTAAGAGTCAGCCAGGAGACACACCTCTACCTGGGTCTGTAAGGGAGTTCCTCCACTGAGTTAAGTAAGGTATGAAGACTCACCCTAAATGCTGATGGCACTGTCTACAGGCTGCAGTCCTGGCTTGAATTAAAAAGAGAAAGTAAGGTGAGCACCAGTGTTCATCGCTCCCTGCTTGCTGAATGTAGGCGCAGTGCAGCTACCTCATACACCTAGTGCCATGCTATCCCTGCCATGATGTGCAATACCTTCAAACTGTGAGTAAAAATAAACTCTTCCTTCCTTACACTGCTTTTGTGTGCATGTGGGAGGGGTTGTTTAATGGCAGCACCAAGAAAAATAAGTAATACATATGTCATCAAATATACTTGGGGCAGTTTTATGTGATGCTGAGAGTGGGGTAAAGAGGAAAAAAGAGCAATGTCACCGGCAGAACCAAAACCAAACAACAACAACAAAAAAGGCAAAACTGGAAAGGGAGAGGAAAGAAACACAGAGGCATTAGACACAGCCCAAAACAAAACTGACATGGCTCCATGTGGGCAAATCCATTCCAGGCGTGGCATGGAGCGCCAAGAGAGCTGACTTCTGAGACTTAGCTCATTTCAATGTTCACATTCCTGGAAACGAAGAGCAACTTGGGAGGAAAGAAAGAAAGAAGGAGGAGGAACCAAAATATCCTCCAAATTTCTGCAGCTTCTTTTGAGTTGAGCAGGGCTCTTTAGCCAGAGCCTCCATCCAGAACCTTGTTACCATAGCAACGCTGTGACAGCCTACTCTGAAGTTAGTGCTGCTGAACCAGAAAATGTTACAGAAGAAGTTCAGTTTCCTGGATTATTAACATGAAAAATATACATATAAAGTTCAGGAGTAATCTGTGAATTCACTAGCAAATGCTGTTTTTTTCCTCCTTGGCATTAACCAAAGATTCGGTGCATTTATTAAATATCTGCCTGACATCAGCAATGTGTTGTTTCTGGGGATTCTGGAATGCATATGACAGAGTCCTTGGCATTTATGAATCTATGTCTGCAGTGGGGTTTTGATGAAATAACCCTGGGCAAAGGAACAAGGCACCATGCCCTAAGATCTCACCACAGTGGATGTATGCAATGCTTGGTGAACATAAAAGAGGGTGTAGCTGACTTTCTTAGGGTATTAGGAAATCTTCCCAGGAAACATGGCGTCCAAGCACTAGCAAAGAGGACTGAGTAGGAGTTTCTGGGGTGGAGACTGTAAGTAAAGAGGAATTCCTGAGGGGATAACATCTACCTAGCAGAAAAGATACCCAATTATGTATTTTGTTCCGATATGTTTGTGGTTTTCTCTACCCAGCATACTTGGCTCTATCTGTAACCTTTACCCCCAGCTTCCAAAGGCTCTGCCTTCAGTGGTACTACGTTCACTTGATCTCAGGTTTGTGGACTGGTAGCACTTTCCAAGCCTTAGTGGGCCTTAACCACTACATCTGCTTTGGGGCCAAATGCATTTCGAACACGGTGTGGAAATGTAATTTAAACATTGTATTACGGGCACCAGAGAGTGGTCTGGACTGGTTTTTAAAGACAGCTTGTAATTAAATATTTTTCAAAAGACTTTCCTTTGGAATACTTCACCTTAAAAATCCCACACCATTCATCTGCCTTTCTGTGAAATGACTTTTTAAAGGAGGGAGACACCTTCCCTGAACTCCCTGCCTCCATCATGTTGCAAAGGATGCAGTGATTTGCATCCTGACACCAAGAATATAAAGATAAATTACTTCATTGAGAACACTGGAGAGCAAGGCCTACCTCTGAAATGTTCCACAGAGCCCCCTAGGATGAATGCCCATCATCCGTACACTCTCCATGCATATTAATTGGTGATAATTGAAAAATAACACCCATCATCCTTAAAGAAGAAAATCATTGAAACTGATTGAGAACTTTCATGCAGACTATATTTTTATCACTTAGATCCACTAAAGACTCAGACTGTCAGCATCACAACTGACACTACAACTAATATAATAGTGGTTAGCTACCTATATTTAGTTATTCATTCATTCATTCGTTCAACAGTTGTATTGAACTGTGGTAGACATAAAGATAAAGAACAAATCCTGCTTTCGAGAATCTTACAAATGACTGTATATAGAAGAGAGGTCAGAGATGCACAGAGAAGCATCATACAAAGCAGAGTGATTATTAAGATAAATCAACATGTTGTAGGGACACAGAGAAGTCATTCATTTTGGTTAGTGTCCAGAAAAGAAAAGCTGTACAGACGAAGTAATATTTATATACAATTTCAGACAACAATGAGCATTTCCTTAGGTACTGAAGGGAAAATGTAGTCATAATTAACAAGGTCTACGATAGCATGGACTAAAGGATAACAAGTATTTATTTGGGGGGGAACTCACACTAAGGGTCGAGAGCCGTGGTTCTCAGTGGGCACTGGAAGCTGCAGATGAAACCCTGACAACCACCCAAGAGAGTGAGCACACATTTTGTCTGCATTTTTAGTCTATACACCACACCTCAGACCATGCCCTAATGAGCCAGTACCTACAAAAGCGATTGACTGAATGAATTCTCATGACTAGACTTGGAGAAAGGCTGGGATGAAGGACGGGTATCTTCGAGTGGCCTGGAGAAGGGTGAAGGTCCAATGACGGCTACAGTAGGCATTTATTTTGGAATATTTTTAATGGCATGCTAAGCAATTTGAACTTTACTTGGAGGTAGGAGATGTTCAGAGTTGTTTAAAGGAGTTTGTATGATTATGGTTATTATGTATACTCCTTCTCGAGTATAATTTTCCATAGCTGAGGGCTTTTGGCTACTTCATTCACTCCTGTATCTCAAGACTATTATCCCAATGACTCACACACAGTAGATTTTAGTAGATAACTGCTGTGTGGGATTCCAGTGGGGGCTTTAGAATTGATTTCTAATAATGATGTGAGATTAAGGAATCAGGAAGACTATCACAGTAGCTCAGGAGACTGCCTGAAGGTGGAGGTAGGGGTGACTGAAGACAGGAAAGGAAGACACGTAGACAAAAGGGCAGAGATGTATGCTGGATGCCCTGATCCCTGATGAGTATGTATGGGACCCAGCATCCAATGTGCTTGTGAAAGTGAACAAGCCTCTGGCAGTCACTTAACCAAGACAGTACCACAGTGGAGCTGCAATAGAAGGGTACTAAAAGGAAGAAAGTGGCTTTGCGTTGAGAAAGCCTAATTTGAGAAATTCATTTGGTTACTTACTTAAAGTGGAAATTGAGGAGATCTCTTTCGTGTGTCTCAATGAGACAGAAAGACTCAGATCAGGATGTGGGAGTTAGCAGGGTGAAAGTAATCATTAAGATGAGGGGAGTTCGGTGGACTGAGTATCCTTGGGGAGTAAATGGCAAGATCATAAGGTCAGAAGAAAGAATTTGGGTAAGACATGCATTTAGTGGAAAACAAAATAAAAGCTTGAAAATGAGAGGAGTGCTGGCTATGTTTATGTCAACTTGACATGAGCTAGTTATCTGAAAGGAGGGAACCGCAATTGAGAAAATGCCTTCATAAAATCCAGCTACATTTTTAATTAGAGATTGATGGGGAGGGCCCTTGAGGGGGGCACGCCTGGGCTGGTGGTCCTGGGTTTTTATAAGAACACAGACTGAGTAAGCCAATAAGGAGCACCCCTCTGTGACTTCTGCATCAGCTCCTGCATCCAGGTTCCTTCCCTGTTTGAATTCCTGACCTGACTGACTTCCTTCAGTGATAGACTAAAATGTGGAAGTGTAAGCCAAATAAACCCTTTCCTCCCCAACTTGCTTTTGGTCATGGTGTTTCAACACAGTGATAGTAACCAGAACTAAGACAATAGAAAAATCAGGGTTAAAGTTAGGGACCTCAGCAGGTCAAAGGAGTAATTCTCTTATTTTAGATGTGACCAGAAGGATTGAGTTCAGCCAGAAGCAAGACAGGGTGAAGGCTGTCAGATCCACTGGGTTGGGAGGCAGGTCACACTTGTAGTTTTGGTAGAATAACAGAGGCAGAAAACATGAAGGATTACAAGTGTTGAATGAGAGAAAAGAACCTACTGTGAACTACTTTTTTTAAGCAACTTGGAAAAAACAGAGGGAGAGTTAACTCAAGGGAGATCACAGTTAAAAGATGTAAACTTTTTTCATTTCATGGAGGAAAGAAAAGGATATGTTTGTGAGATAACAGGAAGAGGTTGCATAAAGACTAATGGTACACTCAGTTTTTCTGTAGTAGAGCAAACAGTCTTTGACTCTGAGAAAAAGGGTCCTAGCTGGAACTCTTGCTTTTATCTGCATAAAGTCACACATCCAGGCACATTTTTAACACACGTTGTCACACACAATCAATCAAGATGATATCTAGTCTCACTAATATTGACCATTCTTGCAGCTTCATTTTGCCCGGGCTGTGATGTTATGAGGTCACAGAGGTAGCAAGAGCATGGTATATCTACACCTGTATCACAATTTGTCCTGGGGATGGCTGTGCAGCCCCAAGGTGAAGTCATATTAGAAAGAGGGGGAACACCGTTGCTCTGAAATTCATGTTTTATGAAAATGTTTGGGATCCTAGACGCTGAGGTCTGACTGGAAGTTCTTCATAGTTCTCCAGAAGGTTCTCATGACAATTCATCATATCCACAGTTTCCCATATTATCAAATACAGTAAGGGCAGTAAAACGTTAAGGGAAAATGGAAGCTGTACTCTTTGTGTAGTGCCATGCAAGTTTTGTAGGTTAAAGGCCACACAGAAGTAAGAAGGGAAAGGATGCTATGTCCCAGGATGTCTCAGAATAGTTACCTATGGTGGTGAGATCATAGAATACTGTGATTTCTTCTTCGTATTTCTACATGTTTGCAAAGTGTACAACAATTTATAACTGTCTTCATCAACATAAAACCTGGACTTAAATACTGCAACAGTAAAATTGCCCATATATTCTCTCATACTGGTCTTTCTAGTGTGTAGGGTTTGGAGGCCTCATTTTTTAAGTCCTGGAGGCTGAGTCTGTGTTTCCACCAAAGATCAGAATTGCCTGTGGGAACCATTTTCTCTACTAGATGCCTCCCTGGGCTGAGATGGGTGATGGTGTGTCCTTCATCAGTTAGGCAAAGGAGGGGTTACCCTCTCTCCTTTCCTTTCTCTTCCTTCCTTGTTCCTACTCTCATTGCTTCTGCTCCTGACTCCTAACCCTTTCGTTCTCCTCCTCTGGTTGGCATTGCTTCTGCTCCTGACTCCTAACCCTTTCGTTCTCCTCCTCTGGTCGGCATTGCTTCTGCTCCTGACTCCTAACCCTTTCGTTCTCCTCCTCTGGTTGGCATGGCTTCTGCTGATGCTCTGCTTTGTGCATCGCTAGTGAAAGGCACCAAGAATGAAGACAGGGAAAGCTTTTACTTTTCACTGTTGGCCTCCAAATCTTGATCTTAAAATTCATTTTAAAAGTCTATATTGAGATGGTAATGAAAGTATTGTGCATCTTAATCAGGGTGATGCATGTACAAACCTGTGCATGAGCGTGCTCACATGTTTGCACGTGTACACACACAGAGGAATCATTAATAAAATGGGTGCATTTATTGGTTTCTGTATCTCAGTTGTAATATTGGACTATAGTTTTTTAAGACAAAGAAAGAAAACTGGGTAAAGAATATATTATGCTAATAAATTTCTTCTGATAAATGCATATGAGTCCTTTAAAACAAATGTTTAACTAAAACACACACACACAAATCACACATACACACACACCAATAAAACAAAATAAAGACAAAAACCATAATCCATTCATATCATGTAAGAGCAATTGCCCATTTGATTTTGATAGTAAAAATAGAATATTTAGAAACATCTATTATGAAATTATTATGTATTAAGCATTAGGGTAACTAGGTTCTCTATATTTATTATTCCTTTATAATCAGTTCAGTAGCCCTCTGATAGGTATTATCATTGTCTTTGTTTGATAGGTAAGAAAACGGAGGCTCAAAAAGTTAAAAAATTTACTCATACCCACCCAACTGGTAATTGCAGAATGAAGATGCAACTCAGACAGCTTGACTCCAGAATAGGCATGTGTCAGCCCATGATACTCCTCTGTGTGCTGTCACATGCCATATTTGCCTTGGACAATGTAGCTCTGATAGGTAGAGGTATTTTTACTCTTCCCTGACATTATTTCATCACATTCATCTTTAAAATTGTTTTAAATTTGCTTTCTCTACTTAATGTTGTTCATATCCTGCTAAAATAACACATAGAGATGTACCTCTTATTTTAGGAGACCATGAGTACTTTATTAAAATATATTTTATAAGCCAGGAGGTGGTAGTGCATGCTTTTAATCTCAGCACTCGAGACACAGAGGCAGGCAAATCACTGTGAGTTTGAGGCCAGTCTGGTCTAAAAAGAGTTAGTTCCAGGACAGGCTCCAAAGCTACAGAGAAACCCTCTCTCAACAAATCAATATGTGTATATATATATATATATGATTATAAACATAAATATACCATGTAGCTAGTCTTAAGTCTACTCCCATCTTACTAGCTTAATGTTACTATTGTAGATAAGCTCACCATTGTTATTACTATTTTCAATTCTGAACTATAATCATCCCTGCTTATACATTTTGTGCATCTTCCTATGAGTCATCTTTTACCTGGTTTGTATTTATAAGACTTACATTCTTATAATGATCAGTTGAGCTTTCTTTTGGTGGGAGGCTCCTTCCCTTCTTATTGTTTATTGGAGTTAGTTAGGGCTTGCCTACATGATCTGTTCATCCAGAGCATGTGCTCTACCTTCGGTGAATCTTGTGGCCCAACTGAAAGATGTTGAGGTCTGAGAACTACTAGGCTCTGTAAAACTCGAGTTCTAGAATAGGGAAACAGGTGCATGGGCATCATATATTTGGAATAGAGGGTTTAGACCAATAGCTATCCTGAAGAGAGGAGACTGAAAATGTGAAAACCGAAACAAATGTGCCCCTGTCCTAGCATGTCAACAAATGTGCTCCCGTCCTAGCATGTCAGCAAGTGTGCTCCCATCCTAGCACGTCAACAAGTGTGCTCCCATCCTAGCACGTCAACAAGTGTGCTCCCATCCTAGCATGTCAACAAGTGTGCTCCCATCCTAGCATGTCAACAAGTATGCTCCCATCCTAGCATGTCAACAAGTGTGCTCCCATCCTAACATGTCAACAAGTGTGCTCCCATCCTAGCACGTCAACAAGTGTGCTCCTATCCTAGCGTGTCCATAGGAAACAAATGGCAACAAAAAGCAAGGAGAAGAACAAGAGTGAGCCAATGGGATGATAGCACTGGATGGTACTTTCTCCATAGCTCTTGTCATTTACGCTGTCTGTACAAAGCGAGCAGCTCCAGGATATGGACAACAACAGGTACCATCCAGATGGCTTTGATCCTATGTTTCTAGATGATTTTAATCATGTGTCTTTGAATTTCTTACTAGAGGTGATATTTTTCATTCTGGGGAGCAGTGTGGAAGCTAGAAACCACCTGAGATGTTCTGGATTGGAGCAAGCACAGTGGTTATGAGTTGCTGGCTGCCATGGTGAATTGACTGCATTCATGCTGTTCCAAGCATGCACTCCTTGAGATGGTGAGGCAGTTTAAAGGCAAGATACTGATCTCCTGCAGAGAGGGCTGGAGAATCAGCAGGGTTGCTGACCTCACACAGGTCCGCTGGGCACATGCTAACATGTCTTTTCCTGGAGACTTTGTTCAGAGATGGGAGAGAATTGGTCAGCTAGTTAAAGTTAACACTACAAAGGTGGTCTTGCAGGCAAAATGAAAGAGAATCTTTGCAACCAGTCACAGGGGAGAAAGGTCACTGTGGAGGGAGGAGCAGGAGATGATGTGGAAATAAAATAATGAGAAGAGCACCGAGCATGATAACAGGCGGACTCAAAGAAGGGGAGAGAGAAAAGGACTGTTGGCTGCCCTGGGACTGTCTAAGCTGTGTGAAATGTGCAGATAAAATGCAGGGTTAGCGTCTTATTATAATTGGGAGGTAGGTGCACTGCATGCTTCTCTCTGCTAACTCCTTTCCTATACTAAACTCTTAAACTTGAGGGATTTAGGGATGATAGGGATGAAAAGGAGAGAGAGAGAGAATCTCTCTCTCTCTCTCTCTCTCTCTCTCTCTTGGCTATTTTGGTGGCAGCAATATTGATTGGGAACAGGAAGCTTGACTTGAAATTGTTTCCACCATCAGACCTCTTTACCCACATCTGCTTTTGAGCATGTTCCTACCTAATTGCTGCCTAGGTAGCACCCCCTCTACACAACATGGATGAGAATGCAGTGTCCTCAGGAACCTCCTGACTGATTAATAACCTGGTCTCAACCAGGGTCTTGGAGGAGACATGGTAGGTAGGAGAGAGCAGTCCTGAAAATAGCTGGTGTGTGTGCCATCAGGAAACCCGGTCATCCTTTGATGAGATGGATTCTTTCCACAAAAGCCACTGTCAGCTGCAAAAACATGGTAACAAGTAATTTTTTTCTGCTGAAATAAAGCAATTACTGCAGAGTACGCAAACACCTAAGTGACCCCAATGGCAACCAGAGCAATTTTCTTTGAAGCTGCTTTTCACCGAAACAGCACAGCATTCCCCAAAGCTGAATGACAGACATGGAGGCAGGTTTCTTGCCGTCTAGAGAAGGAGACTGTCTGATAACTTGGAGCAGTAGTGAAGGGGATCTGTGGGTGGGAAGATGGGGAAAGAGTGGGTTAAAGGCCAGCTGGAGTACTGGAACCCTACAAAGGATTCCCAAACACCTTGGCTTCAAATTCCTGCAAATGGCCAGCTCCTGTTCTTGCTGAGAGCTGCTGAGCCCTGTGGACTGCCTGAAAGGTGTGCTCATGATCCCTTAAGGGCATCTGTGTCCTCTACAGTGATAGGACAAATCAGATTTCCACCTCACAGAAAGCAGTTGCTCTAGAGTCCTTTATGTCTCCAGCAGTTGTCCAAACATCAGTAAAATTGAGACAAGGGCTTGAGATTATACTTATGTCGTAAGTATACCATGACTGCTAATCTTGACTGTCGTCTTCCTTACACTAAGAGATGCCTAGCAGGGCTATATATGTAACTCAGTTAGTAGAGTGCTCGCCTACCATACCAGAGCCCAGGCTTTGACTCCCAATACTAATCCACTATCAACTAGACAAAGTGGAACTTGCCTGTCATCCCAGCATCTATGAGATTGAGACAAGATACAGGGAGTTCAAGACCAGTGTGGATTACATGAGACCCTATCTCAAAAGGAAAATCAAAACAAATGCCTAAGAGATTAATGAAGCACACCTTTGGGTTATGACTATGAGGGTGTCCTCAGAGACAGCTAGGTGCTTAGAACTCTGAATTCATATCATGACAGCTTTACTGGAAGATAGTAAATGTGGAAGATGGGGCCCCGTTGGAGGAAGTAGATTTCTAGGAGCACAACCTTGGCAGTCATATCATACCTTGGCCTTTTCCAAGATCTCCCTATTTTTCTGCTTCCTGGCCACCACATCATAAACTGTCCTGCCTTGCCCTGCCTTGCCCTCCCCTGCCCTATCCTTCATGCCATGTTGGGTGAACACTTCTGAAACTCTGAGCCAAAATAAATAGTCGTTCCCTCCAAGTCATTGGTGCTACAATTATACAAAAGTAACTAATACATGTACCTATATTTAAGATCAATCTAGATTTAAACCTTGGCTCCATTATTTAATAGTGTCAATCAAAAATTCTCAGTTTCCTGAGACTAGATTTCTCTATTTTCATCTCATAACACCAGGGCTGATGTGAATTAGATAATGGAGTCAAGGCCTAGGCAAAAAGAAAAGCTTAATGAAGTTTAGTTTCTCCATCATTAAGCCATCTTACTAGAGGGCCTTTGAATTAAATACCCCACCCCTGTCCCCAAAGAGCCAGCTTTTGTACAAATCAGTGTTTCCAAGAGTTATAGAAGGACTACACAAAATTTTGCTTTACTCAATCGACCTCATCTCACTTAAACTCAATTAGGCCTTCAGAGAAATCTTTTCTAAAATCATGTTTGCTTCATAATTCAAGGGAAGAGACTGGCTTATTTCTGAGTTGATTAAGCTCTTGTAAGAGGTATCCTGGAATCAGACTGTTTCCACTTTTTTTTCTTCAATGCAGAACATGACCAACTTCCTGAACTGTGAGTTCGAATGGTTGTGGATCTTGATTTTGGCTCTGCTATTTACCGATATGTGGTTGGGGAGGGGGTTTACTCACTCTCTGACTCATGATTGTGTTATTTGGAAAATGGAGCTGATAAATCTATCTTGTGGGTCATTGGGAATATTAAGTGAAAAGTTATGAAGGTATGGTGCATGGGCTAGGTGCTCCATACATGGTTATTTGCTTCCTTCTAGCATCTAGAAATAACTTCAAGAGTTTCCTGGGATAATTATTAATATTTATTCTAGAGCATCATTGGATAACTCAGATTTGCATGATTGGGACACACACATAATATTTGTCTATTATTCATTGGTTTTATACTTAGGGCTAATGTTATATCAGATACTCCAGTCAAATATTCCAACAATAAAAAGGTCTTAAGATGTATTTTAATGTGGAAATTGAAATGTTACCTACTTTTACATTTAGGAAGTCATTCTAACTAACCTTTGTTTGATCTTTTTTGATCTTTATAACTTCTTTTACAGAGCTTCTTATAGGTTTTATGGTGTGGGAGGTCCTTCTGTCTATGTGTTGCTTTTATTGGTTAATGAGTAAAGAAACTGGCTTGGCCTGATAGGGCAGAGTAGAGATAGGTAGGATAAACTAAACTGAATGCTGAGAGGAAGAAGGCAAAGTTAAGACACTGGAATTTTACCCAGTAAGCTACAGCCTCATGGCAATTCACAGATTAATGAAGATCAGTTAATTTAAGATAAGAGTTTGCCAGAAATACACTTAAACTATTGGCCAGGCAGTATTACAAATGATATAGTTTCTGTGTGGTTATTTCTGGATCTGAGTGGCCAGGAAACAAACAAGCAGCCTCCTACTACAAATTGGTGCTCCTACGTGTGCTCGCTAAATCCACATAAAACCTGAGAAAGTTTGGAAAGGAACTCTAGACACACACACACACAAAAAGTTTAGCCACATTTTTTTTTTCAGCTCGCAGTTTGCCGCATCTCCCTTAAGAGAGGTCTTTCTGATTCAGCAGTACCAAAACAACAACAACAACAACAAAACCCACACGGTTTCAAACCAGTGGTTTCCTCGTTCGCCAGAATGAACTGCTCTGGCTCTTTTGAGAGGTTCAGCTATGGAGCACTTGAAATGGGGTTTGTGGGCCCAGGTGCTTGTATGCCTGTGTGGGGTTAGGAGGAAGGTAGCTGAGACCATGCCCACAGCTCAGCGCTTCCCCCTCCCCGCCCCCGCCCCAGCCTGGGCAGGCAGCAGGATCAGGTCTATTAGGAGTGTAGGAGTGCACAGGCAGGAGAGCATAGTGGATTCCTACCACCATACACAGAGATATTTCCAGACCATACAATGCTCTGTATGTTATATTTAGCTATTACTCAGATAAAAAGGGTTTATGTGCTGCATGCTCATTCTCAGAGTGAAAGTGCTGAGCGCACCTTCCACCTGGCAGTACCAGAGCTGGTAATACTTGTATGCTGGTATGTCCTCATATTGAAAGGTAGAGAGAGGTGGGGCTAGCATCCAGAGTCACTGAAACCAAACTGCTTACCAATTTAGAGGTGCTCCTGGTCAGAAAATAATTACAGATATATAATAAAAACTGATTCAGACAGATATGGACCTCTAAATGGGTCACAATGTTGGATAAATATATGTAGGCTTGGGAGAGAAAAGAAAAAAGTATAAACAGTTATTAAAGGAAGTAAATGGTTTATAAAAAAAACAAAGTTTTTTTTAAAGAGACAGAGTACAGACAGTCATAGATTAAAAGGAGTAAAGAAAAATAAGCCATGTAAAGATGGAAAATTCACAGAGAGTCTGGATTGTATATATTATTGTATTTTCTTTGAATTATTTGGCTGTTAAAGAGCTACATAATGAGAGACATTTCATTGTATGGACTGCTAAGTTAAACCAACATAAA
>LOEQ01000950.1:203493-230509 GCA_001685075.1 Bramus lutescens | reverse complement strand
ATTTGACTCTAAGGATATGTTGCTTTGGAGAAGAGGTTCTGCTTCTGTTTCCGCAGAAGATGAAAACCTGTGGATTAATTCCAGACTAATGTGATTTAATGGACCAAGACCCCCAAAAGGTTTCTGTGAACACCCCCAAAAATACTTTGCCCAACAAAAAGCAGAAAGCAGTTTGGAGAGAACTGTACCCATATTCCCAAATATTGTTTATAAATGTTTGTTTACATTTAAAGGGGGATATGCTATAGAGATTTGCATTGGTATGTATCTTGGTTTATTGATAAAAACCTAAGGCCAATTTTTGTTATATGTATATTTCTGGTCTTGATTAAGGTATTGTGTTTGCGCAGCTAATTTTAAAATATAATGTATATTTAATAAATACAGGTTAATAGATAATCATCTGTAATAGTCAAGCTTGTAGTCATGTTAGTTAGATTTTCCAGATATATAGAGATATAGTTTAGTTAGGCATTCTTCAAATCTTTCAGAAACCTTCAGAGTATAGCATTTAAAAATTATAATAACTTAGGATTTTTCATGACAATGAGATACATCTACTCCTGGAAGCACCAATTAATTACTTCAATAGGAGGATGGGAACCAAAGAGGCTCCTTGTGGAGTTTTTTTTAGCCATTTGTGCAAGAAACTGCTCTTGCCTGGACTGCTTGATGAACTGGACTTGCAGAATGCACAGAGAAATGGCTGCTGAACTGGCCTAAAGGTGAGACAATCCTTCAGAGTTCTTGTTTCATGAAAGATTCTGCCAGACATTCTGCAGGACACAGAAGAAAGTGACTGACAAACTGCCATTATAGGTGGAATTGTCTTTGAAATTTTCTGCTTCATGGAAAAGTCTGCCAGATACTATGGGCCTGTNACATTCTGCAGGACACAGAAGAAAGTGACTGACAAACTGCCATTATAGGTGGAATTGTCTTTGAAATTTTCTGCTTCATGGAAAAGTCTGCCAGATACTATGGGCCTGTAGGCTGAAGATGAATGCCATAATGTTACAAAAGAAGTTTGGGTGACTGTCCAGGCAGCAAGATGTCTCTGTCAACTCTAGACTTTTGGAAGTTGCTTATAATACACTTTCTGTTTACTTAGGTAATATTATATCCTTCTGGAGTTTTTGATGGATTTGAAGAAAAGATAGTTATAGTTATAGTTTTTCTTAGTTATGATAAGAGATAAGGTAGATATAAATGTTGTAACTGTAATTCTTGCTTGATACCTGTTTGCTTATATGTAATTTTACTATGTTAAAGTTAAAACCTTCCATTTTTTATTTAAACAGAAAAGGGGAAATGGTGTGGGGGGTCCTTCTGTCTATGTGTTGCTTTTGTTAGTTTATGAATAAAGAAACTGGCTTGGCATGATAGGGCAGAGTAGAGATAGGTGGGGAAAACAAAACTGAATACTGGGAGGAAGAAGGCGAAGTCAGAGAAAAGTTATGTATCCCCACCAGAGACAGATGCTGGAACTTTACCCTGTAAGCCACAGCCTTGTGGTAATACACAGATTAATGGATCTGGGTTAATTTAAGATAAGAGTTAGCCAGAAATACACTTAAGCTATTGGACAAACAGTATTGCAAATAATATAGTTTCTGTGTGGTCATTTTAGGTCTGACCTGCCAGGAAACAAACAAGCAGCCCTCTTAAAAGTTTTCTTCTCTCTCTACATCTTATTATGACCTTTGGCCAAAAGTAATAAAATTCTGGCCTAGTCAAGTTCCTACTGATAACACATTACCTCTGAGTTCTCAAAAGAACATGCTTTGGTGAGAAGGGATCAAATACTAAGAACTTTTCCTGGAAAAATAAGTTAGGGTAAACGGGAGAGGAAACAATAAGTGGGGAAAGAATAAGAAGCGAATATTTAGATGCACAAGAGGAGAAAGGCCTCCAGCTTTGTGGAGGTGGAAAACCAATAAGCTTGAGAAACTTTGCTGGGCTTTCTATTCTAACATATTACAAAAAGAAAGATGAGAGTTCCTCCCAGAGCAGTAACTCAGCAGAAGCAATTACATACTATTATGAGAGCCAAGACCCAAGAGAGACTGTCCCGCCAACTTTCTTCATCCTCATGCATGTTTGCACCTTGTTCCTCAGATGAGAACAATGTGTGAGGGAGGTATGAGGAGAATATTCTGCAGTCTCTTGATTCCAATCAGCATTCTAGTTTTGAACAGTTTCTAGTCAGAGAATGTGTCAAGAAATCTCATCTCAGTTCTGTGTTTCTTGTTCAGCACTTGATTTTATAGCTATTACCCTACCAAGGGCTGGATTTTAAATGTACCAGCCTGGGGCATTCATGCAGTTGATGCAGTGCGTTGTTTGCCTTTTATGGTGGGTAGGCATGTGTGTGAACCACTTTAAACCATTTTCAAGGTTTTATAAGATATTCTTCAAATATCTAACAGTTTGTCACAAAGGTAATATCACTTATAAATCCATTCCCAGTAAGTATATATATACATGTAATATTCCTTGGGCAAAAGTGTTTCCTATGTTTACCATCTAATTCCCACTTACTCTAACTTGACTCTTTTTATTTGCCATACCATGATTGAAAGGCCAATACTAATAATTGAATGCACTTCAGTTATCTCTATTCTTGATCTTAGTTTTATCAAGTTATGGGGCCTGAACATATATACAATAGACACGTACCCAAACATACATATATCTTCAAAGACATATACATAGTGTATGTCAGATGTACCCTCTTCTTAAGGGTGAATACTATTCCATTGTATGTAACAATCACATTTTGTTTGCCTGTTCATCTCAAGAAGATGAGATTTGGGCTCCTTGCACCCTTGGTCACTGTGAATAATGGTTGGAATGAGCTAACTGAGGTACATAAAAGAGAAGAAAATGGCTTGGAAGGCAGAGAGAGAAAAAGTAAATCCATTGAAGGACAGGACAGACTTCAGTGCATATCAGTCTATCCCTGTGTTTTGGATTCCATTTGAGAGGATCCAAACAGTCTTTATAGAAATGAGTGGTTCCCAGGTGGTGGTATTGGGTGTTTGTAGAGTCTTTGGGAGGTGGAACATTGCAGAAGGACCTCACATCATCGAGAAAAATGCCCATAAAGGAATAATTCTATTATCTCCCTACTCCTAGCTTGAGATATGAGCAATTGCCACTACACATGTCCCTGCCTTGATGTGCCCCATCAGTCACCCTCACCCCAGTGAATTCATGTAAACATCATGATTTTGAGCTTCCAAAACTGGATAATAATTAAATTTCTTCTCTTTATGATTTAGTTGCGTCAGACATTCTATTGTAGTACCATGATTCTGAACAACACATACATAAAATATGTGTATAAATATGTGTGCAAGATTAAGAAAACATCTGAATTTCAGGTACAGCTTTAGCAGTTGCAGGTATTTAGAGAGTAATGAAATCAAAGGAATGGATAAGATTGACTAGAAAAAACAGGCAGAATAAAAGGGAAGGGCTTTTTTCCAAGACCTAAAGAACTCCAGTTTTGTGGCTTAGTAAAAGATAATCAGCCAAGAAAGGACAGAAAACCATATAGAAAAATAGAAATGAATACAATAAAGTGTATAGTTATTCATTTCCATAGAAAACCTGGAAGAGAAAAAGAATATACTTAATTTATGTGTGTATTTGTATATACACATATTTGCATACATGCATGCACACATACATGCTTGCATTTGTGTTTGTTGGTGTATGCACATGTATACATGCACATACATGCAATGATGTGAATGTCTTCAATGCTGCTGCTGAATTATACATAGCAGAAGTCAGTGGTAAATTTTATGATATATGCACTTTACTACAGTAGAAAAAGAAAAGTTAGGGACTATGTTAGGAGACTGCACAGAATATAATGTGCCAAACCCAGAAAAAGAAACACTCAATGACTGGAAAGTTCTGAAAGGTCAAAGGCCTGGAACAAGGCTATGAGAACAAACAGAGGAGACTTAAGGGATAAAAATGAGTTTTATAAAATATGTGAATAAAGTCAGGTGGGTCTCTGTGGGTTCGAGTCCAGCTTGGTCTATAAGAGCTAGTTCCAGGACAGGCTCCAAAGCTACAGGGAAATCCTGTCTCAATAAACAAAACAAAACAAAAACAAAAACAAAGACAAAAACATAAAGAAAATGAGTGAAGAATACTACCTTTGACCCCAGCTCTCAAGTCATGAGCTTCAGTGTATTTGAGTCTTTCTACCCTGTGTAGTCAGATGTGCTTGCATGTGTGCACTGCTAAAGGAATCCCCTGGGTCCTGATTTACAAGAAGAAATTAGCTAAGGGAGACATTTTCATGTCTTCTAGCTGCAAGGAAGGTTTTACAAAGAAGGCAGGACTTTCTGAGGACCATAAATGCTGGGTAAGGTAGAATACTTAAGAGTTGGATGTTGGAGATAAGACCGTATGAAAGGACTCAATGAAGTGCAGTGGGAATGGGCTTGGTGGATGAGTAGTCGTGGTGCGTGGGCAGCTGCAGGAAAGCATCCTGTCTGATTGGTCTGGTCATGTTGACTACTCATTGTGTTGCACCCTGTGGAGTGGCATGTGCCACAGGCCATCTGCTAAAGTCATGCAATGTAGTTAAACTGCTAGGTATACCTGGGATTCTGTGAAAAGAGGGAGGGAAAATGATCAGATACAGTTCTGGAAGTTTCTGGAAATAGAAGTTATGCAAAGAGAAGGGAAAACTGAAAAAACAGTTGACCATGAAATGATGAATCTTACATGGAAACCAGTGACATTTGATCAACTTACCCTTGATGGGGAAATGAAGGCAACTGAAGGCGTCTTCTCTTCTAAGGCTGTTTCACGGATGAAGGCCAGTTGGGCATCAACGAGAATTGCTATTAACAATGCAAAAAGCTGTTGAACCAAATGACACAGGCTGTAATGTCTCCTATTTAGGAGGCTGAGGCAGGGGGAGTGCACACTCAGTGTTAGCCTGGAGTTCGGAGTAAATTCAAGACCAGCCTCAACAGCTTAGTAATCCCCTGTTTCAAAATTTGACAGGAGTCTGGAGATAAGAGTCCAAAGTTAGGGTGCATGTGCAGTCCTATATTCATTTCTCAATACTGCAATCGAAACAAAACAAGTGATACATCATATAGATAATCTAGATGAAATTCTATGAAAATTGAGTAGGATCCCCAGTGTTCGAATTTAGGATCACATAACCAATAAAAAGGGAACTTCAGGTTTAGAACACATTTCCTATATTGGATAGAATAGTCCCTTGGTCAAATTTATTGTAATTCTTATGTGTGTGTTTGTGTGTGTGTTTCTTGCATGTCTCCTCTTCAACAACATGCTACTATGTTTCACTCTCCTTTCATTCTATGAATAAATAATTTTGTCTAAATCCATCAGTCAGTGTCCCTACAAACAGGTAATATACTTCTATTGCGTGTCATGGGGAAGTTTATGGAGGTACTATTAAAAAGGCACAGGAAATCATAGAATAGCATATAAGGATTAGACAGAAGGTGCTGCAGCCATCCTTAGGCCTGCAGGCAAAGGGGAAGGAGTTACTGAAACACAAAGGCAGCAGGGGCCTTCAGAGAGAGAGAACTGTGTTGTCCTTATGAGATATACCCAACCTGACACCAACCCATGAGAAATCTCACTCTGTTATTTTGTAGCTCTCCTAAAACCTATTCAGAGTAAGGCAGATACCCAAGGAGCCATGCAGAATTCATAGGGCAGCTTCCTTGAACACTGAACAGCATCATGGGAGAAGCGGATGTTGGATCTGGAGCAGCAAGGAGAATGCCCGTGGGATTCCATGCAGTTCCCAGCTTGGCGGTTTCCACGTTCATCCTGAGTGGAATTTAAATTTTAATTTTCCATTTTCCTTATTTTGATTTCATACTTAATGTGAACTTACTCATTCATTTAAATTTTTAAACAGCGTGTATTTCATTGCTGGGCACGGCCTGCTTGTCTCAGCCTGAGCTATGGGTCATCTCTCAGAACCTCTCCTTGCACAACGTCCCCAGAAACAACCTGTTCCCCGTGCTGATTGGAGATCTGTACCTCTGGGGAGAGTCCTTACCTCTGACATGCTCCCAGGTGATGCCTATGCAACTGGCCCACAGGCTGCCTTTGAAGAGCAAGGTCCTGAAAGTTGAAAGTGGTCATTAGATAGACTGCCAGCTGCCCCAAATTAGATAGGTGAGGCAGTGTGAGAGCCCCCCTCCTTCCTGCAGTAAGGCTGGCCATCTGCTACTTAATTATTTCTTGGCTTCACTACTAGATCCTAGGATTCAGGTGTGCTGGGTACTTCTCCGAGGCTCAAAATCCCTGTCTTCTATGTATGATTTCATGCTGCTCTTCTCTCTGGATTTGTAAAGGAACGATGGCTGCCAATTACCACGATTATATTCTGGGAACAGTGGCCGATGAGTCCTGCTATCTGCCTCACCATTGCTGTCATGTGTTTGAACATCATTTCGCTTGATGCTTACCTGCGCCAGACAAGCTGATGATGTTTTGGCAAGTGGATCATTGAGTTTCAGGAAGTGGGGAGTTTATAGTCACGGAGCGTGCTTCTCTTTAACCATGTAGACTCACATTTGAGAGGTCAAGTTAGTGTATCTGTGTCCCTGTTGTTCAATAACAAAACTCTGGAAGAACACAAAGAGAGCATTCGACCAGAGCTCAAGCATCTGCAAATCGCAGGGGGCATCTACAGAAGGAGGAGGAGCTTGCGTGTTCCTTGAAGCTGTGCCAATCAGCTATGGCAGAACTCTGAAAGCCAAGACCTCAAAAAGTTACGATGCAGGTGGGGAGACAGACTGTCTTTATGATGATCATAGCTACCACTGAACATAGGGTCTATAGGCATAGATGGCAATCTGGCCAATAGAGTTGAGAATATTGGACGATGAATAAGAGAAGAAGAATGTAGCTGATGATTTTTTGTCTTAAGCAACTAGGAATAACAACATTTAAGATTAGAGGGGCTGGGGAGATGACTCAGTAGCTTAGAGTGTTTCCTGTTCAAGCACGAGGACCTGAATCAGGATCCCAGCACCCACTTACAGAAGTCTAGTGTGGTGATGTACTCTCCTAGCCCTAGCACAATAGGGGATGGGTGCAGGAGAATCATGGAAATTTACTTACCACCCCTAGCTCCAGGTTCAGCGAGGGGGCCTGTCTCAGGGAATCAGATAGAGAGTGATAGAGCAGAATGCGTAACATCCTTCTCTGGCCTCTAGTGTTGCATGCACAAGTTCAGGCACCAGTAAAGTCCTATGTGCACATGCCATACACATGTGCATTCACAAAACACACAAGCATACTTAGATACTTAAGTTAAAAAAGAAATTGCTCCTTCAATCTATATAATACAAAAAACCCCACTATTTATGGGGTGCTTACAATATGGCCAGTTCACTCCACATATCCTTCAGATCATCACACCTTCTGTGAAAAATGGCACAATGATGAATAGCACAGACTCTAAATAAGACTGCTGGGCTTCAATCTGGGGTGTACCAATTCTGAAAACAGGGCCAGGAAGCTCTTGGTTGTACATGCTTCATACAGTGGAATGACTCAACAATCTCCTGGGATGTCTTCACGAATAGAGCTGATCAATGAAAATTGCTGAGAACAATGCTAGAACATGCCACGTTTTCAATCACTGCTCACAGTAATTATTATTATCATCTAATCAAGGTCTATTTCCTGCATAAATATTCAATCTATCCCACAACTGTGTTGTTGTATCCAGCTTGGTGAAGATTTAGTTAACAATGGGAGGGCCAACTTCCTTATGCTGCATGTATGTATGTAACTTAACAATGTTGAAATACATGCTGGATATTTTCTCATTGTAGTCCCAGCATATTTTCTCATTGTATTCTTGAAAGGCGTGCAGGAGACATGTCTGGAACTGTAAGGCAGAGTGAGTCTTTCAGTACTCTGAGGGGAAAGGGAAGGCGCAGTTAACGAGAAGGAAATCCATGCTTTTAATGACACACCAAGATGCTATGTTTGTGCACAGTTCTCCTTAGAGAATAGGAAGAAACTAAGCCTTCTTAGGGAACCATTTGTCCTTGAATCTGGAAGGCATTTCAGGTGAGTTCTGCGAGTCTCAAAAGGTAATTATTACCGAGTATCCAGTGTTACAACAAGTATTGGCTAAATCCCGCACAAGCATATTATTTAATCCTCTCTCAGTCTTTTGTGGTAGCTGAGTGTTGTCACATAATCCCCCATCAGTGAGGAAATGATGGGCCCAGCATTCCAAAGTGACTCACAGTGCTCAAGGGCAAATGGTGAAGCCGAGAGAGAACCATTGCTTTCCTCCCCAGCCGGTGAGTCTCCATTTTGTTTCTAAGTCTGGGCTCAGCTAAGTAGTCATAGAACAATACCATTGTGAGGAGAAACTCATTTCCAGATGATACTTGATGGAAGGTTGTGGTGATCAAGAAGGGATCAAGATAATGCTCAGAGAAGTCCGCCTGCACAGTTATAAAGCTGGGAAGGCTTGGGTTTCACCTCATCCAAATCTTTTCATCTGTAATATGAGGGAGGGTTTAGACCTCAAGGTCATCTGCACTTAGTTCTAAGCCAAGACAAGAACCCACTTCCAGACTGGCAGTCACGTCTACTGCTTTCTCCCTAGTGCCATTGCTAAAGCTAGGATTGAAAGTCTATGGTAGCCTTTCAGCAGGAAATAGTTAAACTGGGAAAATCATGCTTGCTAATTATTGAAATCACTAACGGATGTAGAGACACTATTTGCTTGGTGAACATATGTGGAGAATATAAATCACCAGCATATATTACTGGAGCTCCTCCTTACAGAACTCTGCATCACAATGTAAACATGCAGCGCCCAAAAAACATGGCTGTGCCTTAATAGCATTATGAATAAATTTTTAAGGACTTTAATTTTCTGGAGTAATTTTACTAGCTTGATTTTTTTAAATCAATCCTTCTATGGGCCTGTAATTAAAAGAATGTGTAGCAGCTTTTCATCCAGAAACTTTAGGAAATTAGTAAAGAATGGTCACAATTTAGACTAAAGTATATTTTCTGAGGACTGGGGTATAACTTGATTGGTAGAGTGTCTGTTTGTTAGGCATGATGCCCCAGGTTTGATCTATTGTCCTATATAAAATCCACTGTAGTAGTTCAATCTGCATTCCCAGCACCTGAGAAATAGAAGCAGAATAATCAAAAGTATGAGGTCATCCTGAGCTATAGGTGACCAACTTTAGGAAGAGAGAAAGACAGAGGAACTAAGGGCAGAAAGGGAGGAAGAAAGGAAGGGGAAGCTCTGTTTATTGAGGGACTTCTGATTGCTAAGAATTACTTCAGTTGAGCAAACACTTCTTGTTTGTGGTTGCTTAAATATCTAACAAACTTCTGGGGCCACCTGCATTAGAATATCGGTGGATACTGCCCCAGGCCAGGAAGAATGCTGTATCAATTACATCTAACAGAACCCTGGTGCATGGTAGGCCCTCCACCAATGCTTGTTGAGTGACGCCACTCTCAAGGACATACTCTGCAATTCCAAGGCAGCACCATGGTTTGGATATCCCACTGAATTGGCCCAAGGATCTGCTTAGAACTAATGTGCACTGTGGGTAAGTGATAAGGGACAAGAGGACCCAGTTTAATGATCAAGGGCTCTTGTGTCAGCCAGACCTATATTTTAGTGATGGCTTTGTCGCTGGCTGTCTTAGGCAAGTTACTTTGTCACTTTGACCCTTATTTCTTTAAAAAATGATAATATGTGCTTTACAGGGCCTGGTTTGAGAAGTGTGTAATAAATATGTAAAATGACCTAACTCGGGGTCTGAGAGGCTGTTTTTATTATCCACTTCTGCTTGACACCAGATGGAAGCCTTGGAGTGGAGAGTCACAAGATTGGCATGCGAGCTATTAAGTTTGATTTATCTATTGTTTTTCCATATTTGCATAATCACTGGGTATCTTGGTAGCAGTGTGTCCTAGTCTCCAGTCTCTGTTAAATCTAGTTTTAGATCAGAGGATATCGGCTTCTCCGTCACTGCAGTCTCTCTCGGGTGTGGCTTTAGAATATTCTGCCAGTGCTCTAATTTTCAAGCCCTGTCAGAGAGACTCTACAGGACAAATATCTCTGTCCCTGTGTGTGTGAAATCAAGGCTGAGTGCAGGTTTCCTTTACCTTGGCAAATTCATTGCAAGTTTTCTTTTCTTCTTAATTCTAGATCCATTCAATGCCCAAATATAGCGTCACATTATCTGTTGGCCTTTGCCTATCATTCGGAGTCAGGGAGTTACTCTCAGGCCTTCTTTATTAGGAGCTGTGCACAGGTGAGGCCTGTAAAGACCAAGGCCATCCTGGTCCAGGATGTTGATGAGCACCAGGGGGCAGAGAATTTCATGATGCTTTTTCAGCAATAAAGGTTTTTAAGAGGTGGGTGGGATCTTCTCATGGAGTCTCATGGCAGGTAGGCATTTTCATCCTTTTGTGTTATGGGGAAACTGAGTGATGGGAAGCCAAAGGCTTATTTTTTAATTTTTTTATTTTTATCTTATGGGTAGGTATGTTTTACCTCTATGTGTGTATGTGCACCACATGTAGGCTTGGTGCCCTTGAAGTTGAACAAAAAAAGGTAATCTGAGTTCCTGAGACTGGATTTACAGTTGGTTGTGAACCACCAGATATGGGTGCTAGGAACTCAACCTGGGCCCTCTGGAAGAACAGCCAGGCCTCTTGACTGCTGAGCCATCTCTCCAGTCCCTCAAACTTTCAAGACATAGCAACAGCCCTTCTTCTGGGTTCAGCTTTCAAGGAAACCTATTCCTAGTATGAATTATGACCACCCAAGCAACACATGTGCTTTCCAGTATATCTGATGCCTTTTATTTTGTTTTCTCCCTTACTAAATATTGAGCAGTTACATAGCGTTAAGGATGAAAAATGGGAGTTTGAGAGTTGATTTGACTCTTTAGAATGCTGCTTGTTCTTTTGGAGGACCAGGGTTTGATTCCCAGCACCTATAGGGCTGCTCACAACCACCTGTAACTCCAGANTCAGGCCATCGGATGCCTTCCTCTGGCCTCTGTGGACAATACACACATGTGGTGCACAGCCGTACATGTAAGCAAAATACCCACACACATTAAATAAAATACATAATTAGAGGGAGAGAAGAGTGAAGAAGGATTTGCCCTTGGGACTAAGAGAAGTCAGGCATGTCGAAAGTAGACAACTACAGCCTGGTTTTGGAGGTCTTTCATAGAGCACTCAGAAAACTGGACTGAGTTGAGACTATGACTTGGTCTATTGATGATAAATCCCACACTTTTACATATACACTGGCTCAGCTGTTGAAAACATTTGTTGTTTGGGAAAGATGCTGCTTTGTTTTCTGTAGCATTAGGAATACTCATAAAGTTTGCTGGCAAATAAAGCTGCAAAGAACCTGTTTTGGTGAATACCTCCAACCTTGGTAGGAGAGTGTGTGGCAGACTGGAATACCCTCCCAACTCAGATTTCAATCTTTCTTCCCTTACTCAGTAACAGTATAACTTATCCTGACTTTGTCTCTTGTCCCATAAACAGAGGCTACTCTACTAGTATATACCCTAGAAAACTATTGTAAAGATTATATAAATATTTGATGGTATTATCAGCTCTTAAGAGATGTTTTAAAAGTCAATTCCCCCTTCCTTTCCATCTTTATTGAATCTTGAGGCAGATTTCTATGCTCTTTCACTAGACCTTACAAAGGACAAATACCAATTAGTCCATGGCCCCAAATGATGTATATTCCCGAATGTCTCTCATTGCTCCTTCTAATTAGTGGGACCTGTTTCAGGTACTGAAAATTGCCAGCAATCAATTTGAAAATGACAGACATGAACCCACTCATTATCCTAATAGGTCCATTTTTAGTATATAAAAACTGAGACCTGATCTTGCCTCGGGCACAAAGAAGTGAGCACCTTGGTTCGTGCAGAAGAATGTGACATTTAATACATTGTGTTCTCATTTATGAGTTGGTGACCAGTTTCATAATCAAAGAAGAGAGAGCACTGGGACAGGAAGGGAAAGGCTGCCTGTGGGGGTTTTCAGTCTTTGCCGTGGCAACAGGGTCGCTCTCCTACTAACTGATATCACTTGCTGCTGTATTTCCAGAGGAAACATTTTCTCAGGACTTCAATTTTTTAAAATGTCATGTGCATATATTCACATAAATTCACACTTCATAAGCTTAGAGCTCAGTGGCTTTTACTAAAGGGCTCAAGTCAAGAAACCAAATCACTGGAATTGGTGAGATCCCTGCCTACCTGAGTTCCATCCCCAGAATGCATATAAAGGTGGAAGGCGAGACCTAAGCAACTTTATGAAGCTGTCTTCTAATCTCCACATGCATGCTTTCACACACAGGTCCACATGCACATATCATGCCCATGGCATAAATTCTTCTTCTCCTCCTCTTCTCCTTCTTCTTCTTATCATTGCTTTAAGAAACAAGACTATCAGTGCCTTTCTTCAGATCATTCTTAAGATTCCTTCTAGGGATCACTTCCAAGGTATCCACTGACTAAATTTTACTACCATAGATAATTTAATTAGGTTGCAAGTTCATATTCAGTGCAAACTTTACGGGGAGTTGGCTTCTTTGACCTATGGCTCGGTAGGAATGTGTTCCTTACTGGAAATAGCCGTGCATGACCGCTGTAATGGTACTTCACTCTGTGTACCTTACTGAAGATGACCAATGTTTCCATTCTGGGCCTGTTTTAACCAGGACTTATGGGAACCTTCAAAAGTCTTTTGATCTAACATCTAAATACATTTAGTTAACTCTATACCAATAAGTGAGATGCGGGCTTGTGTGGGGACAAAGCTTTTTGTAGACACTGCCATAAACCTCACAAAGTCTAGGTAGTCATATTTTTAAAGGAGAAAGTCCTGTTTGTGGTAACACCATAAAAAGACCCCAAACCATACTGTCATCAGGAAATGACACTTAAATGTAGACACAGAGGTGCCTGCCTCAGTGGTCCTCTATGTACCATTCCATTGGAGTTTCAACACCCACCCAGGTTCTATCCCTGTAGTTAGTATTCCTCTGCCAATGCTAGGACTTTCTTCTCATAATCTCCTGAAGGCAAAGCAGTGCCTATGGAGGTGTCAGCCTTTCTCTGGATGTCAAAGCCTCAGATTGTTCACTTTTGGCCTACAAAAAAAGATCCACTTTTTAAAATTGTCCAGCAGGGAATCAGGGAGGTTTGGGAAGAATTCCGCTCGTACACGGTTTCTAAGCTATCTTTATCCTGCTTGTTCTGTTCTCAAAATGTAATACCAGGAGCTGTCACTTGTCTTAACCATTTTAATGAATGATATTTAGTTGCCCAAGGCTTATTTTCAGCAGAGTACATGGACTAAATTTTTTAATACAGAGAGAGATAGAAAGGAATAGATTCTCTGCCTTAACAAAGCGCTACCGAATGCCAGCTAACTGACCTCATTTTTTTTCTGTTTCCAGTACAGTGAAATTTCATTATCATCATCATCTGCCTTAACTAACTTTCATTATCTACCCATAAAGCACTGAAGGAGTCCATACCACAGTGCAGTGTGGTGGAACATGTGATAGAATTAGAAATAGGTGCTTGGGAATGAGGCCTGCTTGCAATTAATTACTAACTCTGTGTATTAGTCAGGATTCTTTAGGGGAACAGAATGGATAGAATGAATATACATGTATATATTTATGCAATTCTAATAAATGAATATGTATGCCTTTCTAATTAATTTTATATTTAAATAAATCTAACATATATTTCTTTAAATATGATGTTATATATAATATATAAGCATATATGTTGTATGTGTAGACATGTATTATATGTACTTTATATTATATGACATATAATACATTATATTATATGCAATATGAGATTATATATGGTATATATTTAAATAGCATACAGATTATGGCCAAGCTAGCCCAACAATTGCTGTTTACCAATGGAAGTTCCAAGAATTCAGGAGTTGCTCAGTCCACAATGTTTGATGTCTCAGCTGGCCTTCAGTATATGCCAGAGTTCCCCAAAGATAGACTCTAATACCAGTGAAGGAATGGTCTTGCCAAAGAGAGTGGGAACAGGAGGGCAAGGAGAGCGACCTTCCTTCTTCCATGTCCTTTATATAGGCTGCCAACAGAAGGTGTGGCCCAGATTAAAGGTGTGTCTTCCCACTATAAAAAAATCCAGATTAAAAGTGTGTTTTCCCACTTCAAATGACTTAATCAAGAAAAAAGTCCCTCACAGGTACACCCAACACTTAGATTTTAGTTACTCCAGATGTAGTCAAGTTTAAGTTGACATCCAAGAAAAGCATTCACGCTCTGTATCCATCATGAGTTCAGTTTAGTTTAGTGTTCATAACTTTACAAAGCAGAGGTTAAAATTTCTGCTTTGATGTCAAACTCTCTTATTTTAAATCTAAGCAATTTAGACATGTCCAGTAAGATTCATGGAATCAAATTTTCCCTGTATCTGAACATACGATTTCCCTTTACAGTTTATAAAGGCAGGTGTAAGTTTCTCTGAGTTTTATGACCTACCTAAATAAACAAATGGGAATGTGTCTCCTAAGAGAATTAAGGCAAATGACAAAATGTCTATAACGTCCCTTGAGATTGGCCTTGCTCTATCTGTGAAAGAGCAAAGTGGAGGCATGGTAAGAAAAACCAGCTAGGCAAAATATTGACTTTTCCAGACCTCAAATATATTCTTAGCTTTTTATTGTTAATATTAATGTTTATTCATTCAGAAAATCCATTAAGCAACATCTATATGTCAGGCACTTATGCTAAGAAATATGGTAGCAGAAATCCTCAGTGAGTAAAAGTCTGTGGTTGTCTCTGTGTCTAAAAGATACAACTGAACCAATATTGTATATGATTTTCCTTTCTCAAGCATCAACAAAAGGAAAATAGTATGTATCCACTGTAAAAAAATTTCACTTGATTTTTAACAGCCTATAAAGATCATAAAATATAAGCTAGAACTTTCAAGAAAGATTACATGTTGATTTATTCTTTTGCCTGCCTGTTTTCCCAGGAATATAATTACACCAGAAAAATCCTGGTAAGAAAGATGTTTTCAGAGGAAAAATGGAGTACATAAAATCAGCTTTGGAGTTTCTCTGGCATAATACTTCTTGATTAATTTTTAATTATAGACGCACAAGAGATTATATCAAGTGTGTTGAGAATAGATATTGCTTAATGAGAATGCATAGAATGTATGTTCTTCCACATTAAGATGTATGATTCACAGATTAAAGAGGGCCTTTTATGAGAGGGCACTTGGTCCTTCAGTGGGAGAAACCTTCTGAGTTGAAATGACTGCTAACAGTGGCTTTGATTTGTTGTCCAAAGTGCACTTACAGGCTTATTTCACATTCATAGAGGTGATGGGGCTCCTTCTTGACCTCTAAAAACCTAAATCAGACTGGGTCACTTAAGTGATCAGGGATGAATAGATAGCCAGTTAGCCAGAGGTCATGGGAAGGGCATACTTATCTTTACTTTCTTCAAGCTCTGTACAGGGACTGCATTTCTTATAGTGGGCCAGGTGGAGTGAAGGAACAGAGAAGAATTCATTATCAGAGATTACAGTCAATGATCTGATCCTAAACCACTCCTTTACTTTGTTCTTCTGTCCCTCTTCATTTCTTCTCTGGATCCCAGATTTTCTCCTTACTTCCTTTTCCCAGCCCCACCTCCTTATTCTTTAAGAACTGTCTCATACACCCTGCCCAGCTTTGAAAAGCCGCACATACTGTGGATGGAAACTATGTGTCTGATTAAAAGGGCTCCCCACACATCCCAGAGATGTAAATATTCATAAATAAGAAGAGCTGACAAACAGTCCTTGATAAGCTATGTCAGGCATTGTGTTACTTAATTTAACCTCCATATCAAAGCTTTGGAGTAAGTATATCTACTGCTATGACAATTTTTTTTTTCTACTCACAGCCTGCTGTCCTTAACTATGTGAGGTCACCAAAAGCCAATGCTTTGTCTCTCCAGACACAAACTTGATGCCTAACAACACAATTCGATTCTGACATTAACTACCAGAAGTTAGCTTCCAAACTCAAAGCACCCCAAACTGTCTCTACTTGCAGGCCCATTTCAAATCTTACCACCATCTTCTTGATTGGCCAGGAGTGGAAGACTTCCCACGGCCTCTTACTCAGGTTCAATAACTTACTAGAATTCCACATAGAACTCAAAAAGCCACTTTACTTACATTCCTCAGCTTACTATAAAGGATACAGCACAATAAAATTGATGAGCCAAAGGGACAAGAGTCAAAAGCTAAGACACAGAGAACAGTGAGCAAAGCTTCTGTGCCCTTTCCAGTTACTCCTCTCTGCCAGTGTTTACCAACCTAGGTCTCTGAATTCTGCTCTAGGTGTTGGCATGGAGGTTCTATTGCATAAATGGGAATGACTAAGTCATTGACCATTGATGATTAATTCAGTCTCCAGCTCTCATCTTACTGGAGCTTTGTGGAAGGACTGAGGTCCCAGCCATTCAGTTACCTGTTTAGCTCCTCTGACCCATTCTGAAGCTCTCTGGGGTTTCATGCAAAATTACTTAGCAAAACACAGGTATGCTTGAAAGCAGAAATTCATGAGTAAAAACAACAAAATGTTCCTTTCACCCCCTAATCAGTCAAGAAATTATAAGTGCCTTAGGACCCAGGGACAAAGGTCAAAGATGCACTGTTTTGTGTCACAGTATACTTGTACTGTCACGGCAGCTACTGTTAGATGGTAACATTTATACTTGGATTCACTAAATGAGTTGTGTAGAGACCTGTAGCTGGTAGGGTCGAAATCAGGTTCTAAGTCCAGAGTGTGTACGTGAGCTGGGCATGTAAGGTTGAACCAGGTGGAAGAAAACTAACGAGAGGACCCTTAAAAATGCACAGCATCTTCTTAGCAGATGTAACAATGGATGAAATGATATAGGTTGAATAAAATTCATGGAAGCTGTGTCAAGTTTGGGGTAGAAATGAAGAAATAATTTGAAATCTCTGAGAGGGTGGGTATGAACTGTATTTCTGACTTAGTCTTTTTGGGTTGCTGTACTAAAATGCCATGTTCTAGATGACTTATATACAACATAGATTTAGAAATTCCAAAATTAGGGTATCTGTAAATTTGGTGTTTGTTGAGGGTCCATTTCCTGATTCGTAGATATTTTCCTCTCACTGTGCCCATGTATGGCTACTTTTTGGTGTAAGCTTAGACCATTGAAAGGGGTCAGGGCAGCCTGTGCTCACCTCATTCCCGTGTTCCCACCCTTGCAACCAAGGGTTCCAACTCCAAGTCCTGATATCATCATTGTTGAGTGAGTTTCAGAGTATGAACTTGGGAGACATGAGCACTTAAACCACTACAGCCTCTGTCTAGAAATTACCTGTAGAGGACCTGGGTGTTGAAGCAGGCTTTGGCTTCCTGCTATTCCTTTGTTTAAATGGTTTCCAAATTGTCTTTCAAAGCTAGCACCCCAAGAGAACATCATAAGAGTGTAAAAGGCCTTTCGTGGTAGACTAATCTTCAAGAAAAAGCAAGGAATAAAAGCCCAAAGCTTGTTCTTCCAGAAGACTTTTGGGATGGGGAAATTTAGGGTTCCTTGTGATTCTCTACTAGCTTCAAGACCTACCACTACCAAAATCCTCCCCTGGCCTGCGCCTTCCCCACCCCCCTGCAAAACAACAACAACAACAACAAAAACCTTTGGGGATTTTGAAAAGTAATCTACTCCTTGGAGAAGAACAGCCATATTAATGATGGAAAATCTTACACTGTATCTGTCTAGGCTCTTTCTCTATTTTGTCTTCAAAACATTACAAAGCTATAGTAACCAAAACAGTATGATACAATAAAATATGAGTATAGATCAATAAAGCAGAACAGAAAGCCCAGCTATAAACTCATTATCTGGTTAAATTATTTTCAACAAAGATGTCAAAAAGTAATAGAACAGTCAGAAAATGGTGTTAGAAAAACTGGATAGCACTTATAAATAGATCCTTATGTTATATAAAAAAATGAACTGAAGGTAAATTAAAGAGCAAATTGTAAGACTTGGAACAACAAAAAAAAAACCTCCTGGGGGGAGGGAACTAGAGAGGAAACTGCATGCTGGTGACAACTACCTAGATATGACATCGGAAACATCAAACTAAACCAACAGTGTGAAGTTTATCAAATTGGGATACTTGTTTGTAAGCTATTAACTTGGTAAATGGCTACTGTAAAAAAATTTAAGGAAATATATATATGGATGTATATAAATAGATATATGATATGTAAAGGTATGTGTGTATGTGTGTACATATGTGTTTGTGATAGGCAGGATTTCCTTTCATAGCCCATGCTGGCCTTGAACTTAAGTGCCGAGGAGATGGGGACAGGAAGATCCTGGGTCTTGCTGCTTGGCCAGTCAATCTGAATTGGCGAATGTTACTTAGCATACCCTGTATCAAAAAATAAGAGTGCTTTAAAAAGACCGTCAACATTGACTTCTAGCCTGCACATACATGAATGTGTGTCTCTCCATACACACGACAAAGTGGGAAGCAATTGGAAAGCACCCCACATTCAGTTATGGCCTCTACCTGCATGAATACTAACACACAAGGACATAGGAACAGGCACACACACACACACACACACACACATACATACATTCATACATATATGCACAACAAATATTACCTAGCAATTCTATTTCTGTATATTTACTTACTATTTTTTAATATTCATTTATCCTTTATGTTTGAGGGTGTGTGCATGTGAAAGTCAGAGGTCAATTGAGGGACAAGTTCCCTTCTTCTACCATGTGAGTTCTGGGGATCCAACTCAGATCATCCAGCTGGGCAAGCTCTCTTACCTGCTGAATCATATTGCTGCCAGTACTTCTGGATATTTATCTTAAAAATTGTAAGTAGTTCCCTGAAAATATCTGTATTCTCTTTTCATTGTGTTGTCATGTGTAATGGCAAATTCAAGTAAGTGTTCACTGATTGAGAAATGGACAAAGAAAAATGTGGTAGATAAATGCAATGTAATTTTATATAATCATGTGTCACAACATGGACAAATCTTGAGGACACTGACGAAGGAATTTACGTCAGTCACAGAGGGCAAATACTGCACAAGTCTACTTATCTAATGTATTGAAAGAAGTTAAGTCACAGATGCTGAAAGGGGGATGCTAGTTTGTTGAAGCTCCAAGAGAGACAAACAGAAAATGGCTCAGTGAATGCAAGGCCAACATCATGGAAGATGGAAAGGGTCTGGAGAGTAATCTTCTGTACAGCACTTGTACATACAGTTAACATGGTGCTTGAGAAGGAGCTGAGAGTCCTACATTTTGATCTGCAGACAACAGGAAGTGAACTGAGACACTGAGCATGGCTTGAACATATATGAGGCCTCAAAGTCCACCCCTGCAGTGACACACTTCCTTCAAGACCATACCTACTCCAGCAAAGCCGCACCTCCTAACAGTTCCATTCCATATAAGCTTATAGGGGCCAATTACATTCAAAGTACCATAAGTACCAAATAAAATCTTGTTCAATTAAAAAAAAGAACAATGTACAGAAAGTTGTCAAGAGGGTAGAGTATATGATGTGTGGGGATTTTTGTTAAAGAGTATGTCAGGCATAGTGGTGCACAACTATAATCTCAGCACTTTGGAAGGCAGAGGCAGCAAGATCATGAGTTCTTGTTCAGTCTTAGCTATATCAGGAGCCCTGTCTCAAAACCAAAACAAACAAACAAACAAAAAACAAAAACAACAAAACAAAACCTCAAATCTGCAGCATTGAAAAGGCGAAGAGAACCAGACAGTCTTATGATTATGTAGATCTGGCCTGGGCAAGCCCAGGGCTGGCAGCTGGAGAAAGAGCAATTGGATTATACTTGGGGATTGTTCAGGCACACAGGCTTCTTCTCTTTATTTAAGATTTCCCTGTGCACATTTTTAGCGCATTATATTTCCCTAAGAGGCATTATGACACGGTGATTAAAACCATACAGTTTGGTATCAAGTAGATCTGTGTTTGAGTCCTGGCTCCTCTGATTATAAATTGATAATTTTTCTGGTTTCTCTGAGCTTTGATGATCTCATTTTTGTAGTAAAGAAAAATAACCATTTCAACTGAAAAGCTTAAATGAGATAACCTGTGTAGCAATCTTGGATGATAATGGTGAAGGTTATTATTTATACACAGAAGCCATCCTGGTACTTGAGGCTGAAATGATTATAGTTGTTACAGGAGTTGCTTGTAATTTCAGGCAAGGACATTTCCATATGACAGGCTAGCTTAGGCATCAATGTCACCACCAGTATTTGTATGTAGATCTACACTGAAAAGGTAAACCTTAAACTACAATCTTTAACTAAATGCGAGACTTACCAGTTCCAGGTACCTGTATCTGTGTGCATGCTTGTGTGCATGTATGTGCCTGTGCACATGTGTGTGTGCTACTCTCTCATAATTTAAAATCATTTATTTTATGCAAATAAGAAAATGCTGGATTTATGAAAAAAGATTGAACCGTTTCCTTGCCTTGGTTGACTTCTATTTAATCTTCAAATAAAAATGTACTCCTCATGCCCTTTTGTGACTCTTCCAGGCCCTGGTCAGAGCAGAAGGCCCCCTTCGGATTGTCTATCATAATGGTGGGTACAGGATCTTTCCTTTCCTTCTATCATTGCCTTCTGGGCTAACTCTTTGGCAAAAAAGCAGTGGTACTTGAGACATTACCTCTTTAGACAGTGGTCCTTTTCCTCCTGGTCTACTAAATGAGAACAATATAATTGCTTGTGAAACTTGCAATTCATAGACGTTGGGAACAGTGGCATTGTTGAAAATAATTAATAGATGATTTCATTCTTAAATCATCAGGGGAAATCCTGCCTATGACAAAAATGTCATTGTTTTGGTGACTCTAAGGTGATGGATGTCACATACAGTCTCTTGGCACTGAGGGTTAAAGTAAATAATTTTTGGACTTTAGCAAGTTTGGCAAGGTCTTTCATACTAGTGTTCCAGACAAACACAAGGGGGGAGACAAAAGTAGCAGGTCCAGCAAAGTAGATTCATAAGGGATTGAAATTTGAAAATGGAGTCTACTTATATTTTTCATTTACTCGGTCAATCAGCCAGTAAACAAATACTTATTCAAACCTTAACCATATGTCAGACCTTGTCTACTAGAAATGTACTAGCAACCGAAGAAGATGAAGCCACCGCCTTTGTAAACTTCATAACCCAGTGTCACACAGAGTCCCTTACTTAGTCTTTTGTTCAACATTGCTAAGACTGATTTCTGTAACAGTTTATAAAGTTGCAGCAATAATGACAGTGTTTTTAATTAGCATAAGCACAGACATACACAAATGGAACAAAATTGGAAGTCCAGAAATAAACTTTACATTAATAGATAGTTCATTTTTGACAGGAGTGCCAAGGCAATTCAATGGAGGAAAAATAGTCTTTTCAACAACTGATTCTGGGACAAGTGCAAAACTGTCTATCATATACAAACTATGAAGCTGGACCCTGCTTTGTATTATGCATAAAAACTGAACAGATCAAATACCTATAGACAAGAGCTAAGATTATAAAACCATTAGAAGAAAATGTAGGTAGAATTTTCATGATCTTGGATTTGGCAATGAGTCCTGACTGTGCTATCAAAAGTACAAACAGAAACAATACATCCAAAAATCATGAAGTCCACTTTGTGTTGGCCAACTACTTCTGTGCATGCAGGCTGCCTTGGGTTGGGGTTGTGTCACCCCATTGTCCCTATGCTGAAAAATAATTTTCCTTCCTTAAGCATGAGGAGATTGGGAACTGGGAGAAGTTGGGGGAGGGAAAGTAAGATGAACAAAATTTATTGTATGAATATTACAAAAAAGAATTGGGACAACAACAAAATACACAAGCAACAGGAAGTCTAGACAAGTTTAGATTTCAACATTTGAGACATTTGTGTTTCAAAGAATACCACCAGGAAGTAAAAATAGAACCCATGGAATAATAGAAAATATTTGTGAATCTTGTATCTGATCAAGGGTTGGTAATATAAACAAGCATTCTTACAATTTAACATCAAAAGACAAATAAACCAATTAAAATTTGGGCAAAGATTTCTGTAACCATGTCTCAGTGGCAGATAGTCAAATAATCAATAAGCACATAAAAATGTACTACAGGGTTAGTCATCAGAAAATGAAAACCAAACCACTTCATGGCTGCCAGGGTGACTCCAATGAGAAATGCAAACAGGCATAGGTTCTGTGGAAGATGAGCTGAATCAAAGCCCTCACACATGGGTAACAAAAATTTGGAGACCAGTCTGTCAGTTTTTCAAAAAGTTAAATAAAATACTCACACAACAAGCCATTTAATTCAGATATGTACCCCCAAAAATAAAAGTGTTCACATGAAACAATACTTGTGTATATATATGTATGTGTGCATGTATCTAGATCCTAGAGCTCTAGGCCTATATATGTATATTTTACATGTAGCAACATCATTCTTCATATAAGAAAGAGACACAATCCAAGCAACCACCAACAGTCATAATCTATTTCTAGATTATGCTGTTATTATATTGAAAACCAAGTTCTAATATGCACTACAGAGTAGACGTACCTTTAAAAACATTACACTAAATGAAAGGAAAACCAAGAGGCTACATGTTTTGTGATTATGATATGTGCATAAAAGGCAAAGGTGCACACACAGGAAATGAGTTAGTAGTTACCCGGGGATGGGCTGAGAGGAATGAGAGACTGTTAACGGGGATAAATAAGAGGGGAAATAGAGGTGAAAGGTGGGAGATTCATACACTCTCAGAGAAACCAGAGCAGTATTCTGGAACTAGGCATAAATGATAACTGCACAGTGTTGCTTATCATCCAGTTGATTATATATCTCATCAGAGGCAATTTATAGCATGTGATATGTCAATAAAAGGAGTGTGCATCAAAGCATAGATGGCATTAAGCTGGCAAAGGCAATATTTGCATTGGATGCAAACATGGTGGTCAGTGTGCAGAAGAAATGTGGCAGATTGAAAAGATGGGCTGAATCTGACAGCATAAAATGTAATCAGAATAAACATAGACTCCTCAAACTGCATTCAATAAAAACAACTAATAACTGCTCTATTAACATAGTTCCTGGCTTTCCAGGGAGCCTGAATTGAGTCAACAGACTACCACAGTCTGAAAGGTTAATGTGATGTTTGCAGCACTAATGGATGTATAGTTACTCCAATAAGGAACAAACAACAATTTTGAAGGGGAGTTAGTTGAGGGACACTTATAATTATGAGGTCAGTTCTGGTTGCTGTGTTGAGAAGCATCTAGATCAGTGTGTGAATCTAGTTCAAAAGCATACTATATTTGTTTTTTTGTTTTTTTTTTCTCAAGGTCTATTCCCCGCCCCCATCTGGAGGCATTTGTCTAGGGCACGGTCTTCCTTTCGGCCACCAGTCCTGTTGCTCATATATTACCTCATTATAGTAGAACCAACTCCCCCATGTGGGCTTTCCACTTGCCGTTTGTAAGCATTTAGTTTATCCCCCCAACTGCACCCCCCCAACTGCACCCTCTCCAGGGAATGAAGTCTTTGAAACCAATGGTTAAGGAGCTCCAAAGTGTGAAAAGATAAGAATCAACTGAATTAACTGTGTCTGGTAACACAAAGGTCTGGGAGTCACAAGAGCTAACATTAAGTATTTGAAAGTTTCCTGTAGCTGTGGGAAAGGGATAATGAATATGAGATTTGTGCATCAAGACCTCAGAGAAGAGGTTCTGTGAGTTAATGCATAGAGCCCTTCTACCTTGCTTTCTTTGACCCATAGTCTTCTGCCCAAGATGAAAACCCAGCTGCTTTTGATTAGCACAGTGCCCATGGCCAGTTCTGTGGAATTAACCCAAGGTGGATATTGTAGGTCTATGATCTTTCTATCATTTTCTGGTTTTGAGACTTCATCACGATACTATGTCAAGCAGTGGTTCTGATGACTCATTTATCCGTTATCTTCAGCCACTCTAATGTGCTGAACACATAATAACATCCCATAGACCTTGCCTGTTCGGATGCTTGCTCGCGAAAACTGATTCTAAGAATACCAACAACCAAGTGATATTTTTAAAATCAATAATAAAAATTAATGATGCAATGACTATAAACTATGTATGATATACTAGATATTAGACTAATGTTAGTGATCATTTCTATTAGAGAAGAGGTAATGTAAATGAATACAGCAAACATGCAAACATCCTTAGGCGATTACCAGAATTCTACTCTGTGCGTGTACGTGTGTGTGTTACTGATAGTTGAGTTTGTGAGCCCTATTGTCTTAGAATATTATCATATGATAATGTGTGGATCATAGACTAGAGAATAGTTTAAGACCAACCTGAGCTACATGAAGAAATCCTGTCCATAAACAAACACTGTTCTATTGTTTTATTTCTTAATATAAGCATGTTATAATTTTAGGAAAAATATGTATAATAGCTCTTCACAGAATAATCTCTCAGTAAAGTGGAAGTTTTTTCCAAGTAATTAAAATGGTGTTTCTTTGCTGGCTGATATTACAAAACCACAAATTTATCCCTTGTTAATATCCTGCCTTCTTACCATCACTGGCAAGGACAATGGCCACATTCAAGAAAGTTGTGTCAAATGTTACAACTCTTCAAGCCCCTCCATATTTTTGGTATATTTATCTGCTTCTCAAGATGAAGAGAAGTGCCTCTGTTTTCATTTTTGTGGGATGAAGAACAAGAGAAAACTTGCCTGGGGCATAGGGATATGGCTCAGTTGGTAGAGTGTTTGCCTAGCATGACCCTGGGTTCAATCCTCAGCACCTCATAAAACTGGTTGTAATAGTACTTACTCATAATCCCATGAGGAGGTGTGAGAAGTTCAAGGTCATCCATGGCTATATAGTGAGCCTTAGGCAAGCCTGGGCTAAGTGAGACAGGAGGGGGCGGATTGATACTTAGAGGTGAATATTATTTGACTTTGGCAGCAGAAGTTGGCTTTGGTTTTCATTATCAGTGGTGGAAGTGGCAGGCAGACATCTTGGTGTGTCTTAAGAAGACTTCTATTCTCTTCAAGTGCTTAAGCAGATTTTCACTCCGACCCTGTCACATTCAAGGGGTTCAGATGCCTTGTCAAAATCCTGGCCTTTAGGCATATATTAAACTGAAACTCTGAGGCATGTGAGGTTGGTTTCTCATCACTCTTACCTGAGTAGCAGGTATAAAAGGATTAGGGGATACTACCATACAGGTACCTTCATTAATCCAGAACTCTTTCCAAACACTTATCAAACCACAGGACCCAGAGCCCCACATTGCTGGTGTGGAAATACAGCCATCACCTGAAGGAACCAATACCCCATGTAAGCAAACCACACTCAGAGACCCCTGAAGTCCAAACTGCAGTCTGTGAGATGAAAATGAAGGCTGCCTCTAACAGCAGCAGCAGGGACACACTTTATTTTTTTTTCTTTTTTCAGAGAAATGTAATTACCAGAGAAGGAGCTGGCCTCACAAGTGGGGATTAACACTCCCCAGTTCCTATAAACACCTTAGGCTCCCCCAAATGCTTTCAGCAAGATTTGGAGTTTTATGCTTCCATCCAAAAGTTGGCTCGGTGTGAAGAATGGCTGAGGACTTGCAGACCACAGGGACATTGATTCACTGCAACAAGGAGAAAGGATTTACTGGCATTTCTTGTAAACCTAGGCAGCCTGGGGGCAGAGGTGGGGATTAGAGGAGATTCACAAAGTATGAAGGTTGTAAAAGAGGCTGTGGTCACCTCTGAATAATAAATAATGTCCGGAGTCTTGCTGAAGGGGCAGAAATCAGCATATGGCTTTCTGAGTGCATTGCTGAGGATAGCTAGCTATTCATAGCCAGCATTGCAGGTAGGACACTGGTTTCAGTTCCCAAGAGCACTGCTGAAAGACGAGTTCTTCATATAGTATGTCTGCTGCACAACTCTTATTGAGAGTCTGGAAATGGAAGATTTTTGTTTCAGTGTGCTAGGCCTGGCAGCTATGTAAATCACTTCTCCTTCCTTTGGTGCCGAGTTTTTTATGAGTGGCATGATGACACTAGACCACCCTATATTGGTTCCTTTTTCATCACTCTGAGCAAATACACAACAAGGAGCAATTTATGGGAATAAGGGTTTATGTTGGCTTTCAGTTTGAGACCCTACAGATAGAGAGACTTCGCCATCATGACTGAGGAGTGTGGTGGGCGTGACTGGTGATATTGCATCACAGGAAACAAAGAAAGGTGGATGCTCTTGCTTGTCAAGCCCCTCCCTTTGCTCCTTTATTCACACCGGACCACAGCCTATGAGATGGTGACACCCAGAGTTAGGGTAGGTCTTCCAACTTACATTAAAGCTCTCTAGAAGACACATCCCACGTGTCCTCTATGTAAAAATCCGGTCAAACGAATAATAAATAATAACCTACACAAATTATCTTCTCCAGGGTCCAACGGATTCACCAATACCCTTCACTCGCTGGAAGGAACAGGAGAGAGGGTGGGTAATGATGGGACTAAAGGACCATTATCCCTGCTGGAATCACAGAACACTTCTTTTATCTTGATCGACATAGTAAGCATCTCTCTAAGGTTTCTCTTGAGTATTTCTTGTTAGAAAAAGTTGAAGATAGAGGCATTTTAAGTTCTTTTTAACTGTGCTATTTTATGCCCTAGTAATAACATTGGCAACTTGACAAGCAGAACACACAGAGCACATGTATTAGTTATCATAAAGGTATCTAAATAATACATTTTATTCTTATTAAAATATTCTGATCAAGGAACAAGCTGGGGCCATCTCCTTGGACACGTGGGATCCCCTCTAGAGTC
>LOEQ01000950.1:183569-201639 GCA_001685075.1 Bramus lutescens | reverse complement strand
GAGAGAGAGAGAGAGAGAGAGAGAACAAGAGAGAGAGAGAGAGAACAAGAGAGAGATCCTGTCTCAAACAACAAATCAACGTAGTAAAGAAAATCAGAACCTCATGAATAATATATCCACCTGCTCTCTGAATTTTACCCCATCACTAACTAACCCAGTAGATTTGAACAAGTAGGGATTCTGATGAAGTAAGAAACACATGAAAATTCTGACCTTATTAGTGAAGAAAGAGGAGAAAACCAGGGAAGCTCACCTTCCTTTCAAGCCTCCAGTATGTCTAACACTGAGCTACAGAGGCTCCTTCTTGGCCTGCTCTCCCAGCTTTCCTGGGAGACAGGGGTTCTCCTTGCTGATTTCTCTAAACTCTGAAGGCTGGGGATCTGAAGCTGAATCCATAAAGGAACCTGTCTAAGGGTCATATGGCTATTAAGTGACAAAGTGAGATTCGGATTCATGCTGCATATGTTCAGGAAATATGATTTTATCAAAGACCAAATGCTTCTACTCATCTGTATTTGAATAAAAAGAAAGAAAAATGAGTTATTACCCAAGACATGTATGATAAACCAGAAGATAAGCAGAATACAAGGACCCTTGTCAGGTTTAAAAAGAGGAATAAAACCTTAGTCCCCAGGGCATCATTTTATTTTTAAGATCTACTCCAACATACATAAACAAGAATATTTCCTTATTATCTCTGAGATATCCAGTAGCTAGAGAAATTCTTTTGTCTAAACAAAGACTCAATGACTAAGAGATGAAGGTCCAGAAATGATAATCAACTTGTTGCATACCATATAGGTAGTTAGGAAAAGTCATGCATTAAGAACCAAGATCATCTATACTCAAATAAGACACATACTTATAACTTCTACCACACTATCTGCTACAAACTCCTATAGGTCATGCAATAAATGCCATTCCATGTCGTGACCTTCTGTTATCCCTTCACCCCTCTACATTCACCCCTCTATTCGTTCACCAATCATTTGCTGTGCTCAAGGCATGCTTTCAAGGAGCTCCCAACCCAGTTAGACATTCACATTATCTTACACCAGTGCTCTTCTACCCACACACTGTATTATCTGGGGCAGAAGCAAAGACGAGTGGGCTTAGCAGCGAAGGCATGGATGAATACAGAAACTGAATTCACAGGCTCAAGATTTGAACAGGTGGACGATTAATGAAAGGGGAAAAAGAAAGACACAAGAAAAGGTAAAATTGAGGTCAGATATATTTTTGGAGAAGATGGCGAGACTAACTTTCAGCATTATTTCAGAGCAAAGTGGAAGAAGCAGCGGAGAGGCCTGGATTAAAAGGCACCATAGCAGTAAAAATTCTTTGGAGGTGGCAAACAAAGAGAGTATCAAGCGTAAGAACTAAGTGTGGGCAGAAGCAGAGCCACTCCCTTCTGACATAGACAGGATGCAAAATGAGACGTGAAGATATGAAAAATCTTAAACCACAGATGCTAACAGAACTCATCTTTTCTATAAGTAGAATTGTATTGGGAGAATAGATTTGATCTTGAAGACAGCTCCTGGGAACAGATTGTGCAAACTGGAAATTTTGGAGGAGGGCGAAAGCAGGGCTCACTGTAAGGCACCTCTGCCTGAGAATTTCCACAAACTCTTGGTACTCATGTAAGAGCCTTCTCTCTGGTGCAAGGATTTGGGTCCCACGATTGCAGGGAATCACTAGACAGTTCTCTTGCCTCTGTTTAGTATGACTGTTTGCCAACTTTCATCCCAGCTGGAGCTGTACCATCCTCAAGTACCTACAACCTGATGGGATTTCCTAAGGACAGCCACCATGAGAACTTAACCTCTGTTTACTGGGGGGCCAGAGCAGCACTGTGTTTAGAATCAGAGGCAATGCTGTACAGTGCTCCAGCGGGAGAGGGGGCATGCATTTGCAGGTGTTCTGAGGAGTCTCCCTACACAGCACTTTCCATCTTTACCGAAAGGAATACCAAAGGTACGGGCTTAAACCATGCAAGGGGAAATAAATTCTGAAAAACAAAGATTGTCTGAGTGAGTTAGTGTAAATGTGTGGTGGAAAACAATTTAGAGGGGCGCGTAGAGCATCTATCTGTCTTCAGAGTCCTGCAGTCTTTGTGGTGAGAGGCAGAAGTACTTCCTGCAGGGGTGTGGTCCAGGTGGTGGGAGGATGTGCTTCTGCATTTAAAGTACAGTCTTTGTGTCCTGACCACAGGGGTTCCTCACTAAGTGAGTTGTCCACCTTAGGGGCTGGGCTGATAAAGCAGGATTTGGGGTAGTTTGTTGAATCCCACTCCCTTCCATGGACAAAACAAGAAGGTAAGGGATACCTCTGTAGTTTGCTTGATTCATAAAGGCTTGAAGGTACTTATTCCGGAGGTTAAAATCCGAATGCCTTGTCTCCACTTGGCACAGAGGATGTTCTAGTTACCACACAGTTTCTTCCCATTTCTACTCCACACTTGGAGCCCTTAGATTCTGATACCTAAAACCAACTCTTTCTTTTTGAAGGATGAGATAAGGCATTTTATCCTCACGAAAGCACAAGGCTTGATTCATATAGAGAGCAAAGAATGATGCCTTGGGGCTTACAGACTCTTCCCTTCAAAGTTTTGAAAATCCTGAGAGCTGTCATGTCCTAATATTGGGCAGTTTTAGAAAGAGGACAATAGCTTGCTGGTGTTGAGTTTGTATGTGATGAGCAATGCATTTTATAGTCTGCCTGGACAACCAGAAACATATGGCCCCAGACTCACATAATAAGGAAAATATACTGATCCATGGCTTGCTGCTGTCACCATGTCACTAAACCTATTTCTCCAGATATAAAACGAGACAATCTTGCCTCTCGGTACAAATGTAATAAAATCTAGTAACCCAGCCATGAAAATAAGCACTGGCCCATAACCCAAGGGCTTAAGAAGTCAAGGCTAATGAGAAACGGGCAGTATACAAAAGCAAATTGAATCTCCTGTCCTTTATCTTGGGTTTAATACAAATTTAGATGTATTTTCTCCAGAGACTATCTACATGTGGCTGATTGGAGGAAGGATGTAGAAAAGTAGGAAATATGCACTGATAAGTGCCATACATGTAAAATAATGAAAAGGGATAGGGCCAATGAGAGCGTTATGGCCCTAATAACTTCTGAGGTCTCTAGCAAGTAATGAGATGCCAATACCTTCGGCACAGTCTGCAGCAGTGGAAGTCCCTCCAGGATTGAAAGAAAGCCGGGAGTATTTCATGCAAAGCCCTGGTGTTATTTTTCTGGTCTGTATCAAAAACATTTCCTCTGAACAACTGAGGTGTGGGACAGAAGTCCTTGCTATTGTGGCTCCTTTGAAGGCATGAGAAAGGCCACATCCTGGCGCAGAGAGCTGCCCTCCTGGTTCTCCTTTGCCTTTTCTTCTCTTGTAAAGTCCCCCTGCTGTACTCTTTGTGTGAGTGTCCTTATGACAGAAAAGATCAAGGGGCCACTTCAGAGGAACTTAGCCTTCAAACTGCTTTTTCCAAAAATAACAAAGGTGGAAGGAAAGAAAAGGGCTGTGCAAGTGAGAGCCCATGCCAATTTATAAAAACACACTGAATGAGACATTTGTAGGTGAATGGAGCCGAAGAGAAAACAAAGTGCATCCTCTCCTTTAATCAAAGGAGAGAGTGAGGACCAGGGAAACCTGCCCAATAAAGATCATGTTGGCCTAGCTGTTATTCCTGACTTCTAAATTTTACATAGTGCGCACTTGTGGGCAAATTCATCTAGTCCCTTGACTTCAACTCACATAACTTGCGCCTACCTTGAGATAAGAGTTTTACCACATGCTCTATATATCTGTTTAGATGCCCAGGGGATAGTCTACCTGGATGTCCAACATGCAACTCAATATCAGCGTATCCAAACTTCTACTTCTGTGCCTGAACCTCTGCTTCCTTGGTGGGTGGAAGGTGTAACCTACACCCTTCCCTTTTGGGTCCAGTCCGCATGCCTTCCCTTCCTGTCAGCACACATGCCTTGACTTAATCTGCTGGCTCTTTCTTTCAAACTCCTACCTTTACCTTCTGCTTTCAATCAGCCAACACCATGCTTATTCTTAGCCGGACTCATCTGTACATTCTCAGTCATGTTTCAGGATATTTGCACACTGTGTGATGGTGTGCTGCTGTGATTATTGTAACAAAAAACTGAACAGTTAGTAGCTAGACATGGGTATAAGTGGGACTTCCAGGGAGAGAGAGAAATGAAGAGGAAAAATCTAGGGGTATGAGTAGAAAGATATACACAGTAAAACAAAAGCAATCTTAAACTCATATCAGTATAAAAATATATATCAATATAAAATATTTGAGATTAATTGCTTTTTAGTTTGAAGTAGATTCAGTAATCTACTCTTTTATTCTATTCTTTCCATATCCCCCCTTTTCTTTTCATAAAGAGATCGTTGAATCCAACCTTTCTTGCTTAGTTTCCTCCCTTACTATGACCAGTAACAATTTGCAATCAACCCCCATAAACAACTATTTAGAACCCACTGATTGACCAGAAATCACCCACCCCACCTCTTGGGAACATTGTAATTGTATTCTTAAAATTAATTCCTGTTGTCTCAGGCAACAGCATCTTTTAGGAACCCTGAGAAAATTTAGATAATGGTCAAGTCATGGAAAAATTAGCTGTAACATGTGTTGTTGAGTGTGTGTGTGTTCAGGGCTTATCTGATGTACTGACTGGAGTAGTCTGTGATTCTGGATCATCTCAGTGAAGCAGCACAGTCCTGAGCAGTTTGTAATTTAAAGCTTGTAGTTTGTTTGTCTTTTGTTCCATATCTTTGGGTGGTGTTTGTCAGCTGAATAGTGTTACCATATTCTGGTGGAATCATCATTGTGGGGCCCCATCATCCTTTTGGAGATTTCAATGGTCACTATGAGGAATAGTCACAGTTCATTGCAGAAAACTTAAACATTTCAAACGTCATATGCAACAGATCTCATACAGGTTAAAGGACCACAGTCTTAACTTAATTTCTAGTTACCAGCTTCTGTCTCAAGCCCACAATCACATAGAGGAAGCTAGATTAAGCCTATTTCTAGAATTAGTTACTACTCTATATGACCATTAATATCATGACAGAAAGTTTAATCTTATAAATTTAGAGATAATACTTATACCTTAAGAAAAGTTTTAAAGAATAAAAATAAAAACCAGGATTCTAAATTAGTGACAATAGAATAGTTTCTTGATTTTGCTTGTCCTCTGTCCCATATCGGATGGCTCTTCTGACATGAGACAGAGATTCTGGATTTTCCTTTAACAAGCATGCTTGGGTTTAGAGAAGGAGAGGGCCATGTTTCAACTTCAAAGCCAGCTTTGACTTTTAATTGAATTGGGACCAGAAAAAGACCATTTATCTTCTATGCTTATAGAGAGCAGCAGAAAGAAATACGTGGGAAGATTTGTGCAATTTCATGCTTTTAAAAATGTGCTATACTATTGGGTCAAATTTACTTTTTTTTTTAATACAGGGTTTCTCTGTAGCTTTGGAGCCTGTCCTGGAACTTGCCCTTGTAGACCAGACTGGCCTTGAACTCACAGAAATTCACCTGCCTCTGCCTTCTGAGTGCTGGGATTAAAGGTGTGTGCTACCACTGCCCAGCTAAAATTTACTCTTTTTTTGAGACATTTTTCTCTGGAGGATTTCTTTTTCTTCATCTTCAGATGTCTCATTCATCTAGTGGTCTTCAGATTCCTTAGTTAAATGCTTTTATTCTCCCAGAAAAAAAAAACTCTTCCCCTACTCTAATTTTGGGGAGTTCCATGTATATATATATAAAGGTTATATATATTTTTTAAGAAAAAATGTTTTTTGGCAACAGAAAAAGTATTATCTTTTAATAAAAATTATTTTATTTTTTCTTTTTTACATACCTGATCACATGAAAAGCATTTATTAGTCTTGGAAGTTAGTTTGGACTGAATGACCAAATTTTTTGAAGAACTACCACCTCTTCTAATCAAGAGATCTCTCCTGTTTGAATGTAATATTTATCAATCTTAAAGGTATCCATATATTTTATTCTCCTGTGGAACCAAAAGCAAAACCTCTTCCTCAACCTAACACATATCCAGGTTTCCATTCTGAGGTCAACACATCTTTAAAATATATAGGCTAACTTAACTTAGCAGTTTCTTTTCTATTGTTCAATGTCTCTTCATATCTGTTACTCCCTTTTCATTAGCATTTAAAACTTTTAGGTCAACAGAGCACTGTGTAATCTATGTCTTGGGGCCTTTATTCCCCTTTTCTATTTTTTAAGCATATTCTTTAACATGCAATTAGCTCTTTCTGTAACTGTTTGTCCTGTAGGAGTGTGTGGTATACCTGTAATATACTATATGGTGTAATGTGCAATAAAACTTTCATTTTACTAGAAACGTATGCTGGAGCATTGTCAATCTTAATTTATAATAAGTCATAATAGCAATGACTTCTATTAAATGTATAATTATAGGAGTAGCCTTTTCAGAACTTTAAGCAGTAGTTGCTCATTGAAATCCTAAACATGTCTCTATGATGTAGTGAACATATTTTAATTTTCCAAAGAACTCTGAAAAATGAAACACATCCACTTGCCAAATTTCATTTTTGAATACTTTTTGGGTTATTTCTTGTGCTTTATGAAGTTCAGTTTTACAATAAACAAGTAGGACATTTCCTTATAATTTCTTTGACTTGTTACCAATTAATAGAAAAATCTTTCTTCAAATCTTTACTATTAACATGGCATTTCTTATGAAATTCTGAGGTGTCCAGCACATTTCCTACCAATAGCTTGTCAATTTCATCAGCTCTTTGTGCTAAAGAGCTTGGTAGTCCTATATGGAATCTGATATGTGTTATATATAAAGTATGATTTTTATTTCTGATTACTTGTTGTAGTTAAATAAATAACCAAGTTAATTCTTAATTATTTGGTATAAGTTCACGGTTTCATTATGTTAAACAACTTTTTCTGCATATTGAGAGTCAGCAACTATATTAATATGGTCTGAAAAATGTATGATGCCATGAACAATAGATTATTTTCCTGATTTCTGAACTAAATCATAAGGGTGGTAAACCAATTTTCTTAATTTTCCCAACTCATAACCTGCCTTTTCTGATTTATTTGCATCAGTATAGAATGTTAGGGGCTCTAAAAATTTGTGTTCCCCTTATTATATGAGGGAGAATCCAATAAGTTCTTTTTATAAACTGTAGTCTCTTTCTTTTTAGGTATTTGTTCCTAATCTTGAAGGCATAAGTCACAAATGATCCCACACCACTTTGGAATTATGATTAATAGAATGGTTATTTATTTAAAGGGGAAAAACTTACAGATCACCATCCCAGACAACAGCCCTCTGCACAATCAGGAAAGGAGCCTGGTAGCCAGAAGCGGAGCCAGAGCAAGAGAGAGCGGAGAACAGTCGCTGCTCTTTTAAAGAGAGAGAGACCATGCCCCAGTGGGCTGGTATCTCAGCAGCTATTGGCTAAAGGAGCGGAAGGAGCTCCCACAACATAATATCTCCCAAGAAATTACTGCAAGCTCTTTGCCAATGTTCATTTTCTCTCATAATGAGACAATTTCAGCTTTAGTAAAAGGTACCGCAATTTCTGCAAGGTCTTTTCCTGCCAATTGATGAAGTCTCAACTTTCCTTTCAGAATCAACACAGAAAAGTTTTCTATATGGGTCTTTAATTTTTTACTCTGTGTGGTAAAAATGTCTATTCTAGGGTATTATCTTCTCTCTAATTAAGAATTCCTGTACGAGTAGAAAGTAAAATAACCAGAATACAATCAAGCTCTAGATTTAAGTGATCCACATGTGCATCCTATAATTCCTTTTCTACCAGAGAAAGTTTTCTCTCAGCTTCAGCTGATAGGTTTTTTTTTTTTATTTTTTAAGTCCTTATCATCATATAAGGTTTAAAATATATTACTTAGTTCTTGAGTTGTTAATCTAATTGTGAACCTTAGCCAGTTAATATCTCTCAGCAATTTTTGAAAATCTATAAGAGTTCACAGTTGGTCTCACCTGCGTTGTACTTTTTGTGGTGTGGTTGAATTTTCTGCAAACCTATCTAATATCGTAAATAATTAATAGAATCTGCTATTTGTGTTTTTTTCAGGAGCAATTTGTAATCCCAAACAAGCAAAATTCTCTGTACTTCATCAAACATTATTTTTCTAAAATATATGTGCCTGAATCAGTCAATAAGATATCATCCATATAATGGGAAATTATACATTGGGGAAACTGTTTATGAACTAGTACACAATATTAACATAAGGTGGGGCTGTTTAATATTCCTTATAGAAGAATTTTCCAGTTGTAACTTTTAACAATCTGAGGATTATTATAAGTAGTCACTCTGAAGGAAAAATAATTCTCTATTGTGTTCTTGTAAAGGTATAGAAAAAAATTAAACTTTTAAATCAATTACTACAATAGATCAACCCTTAGGCAATAAAGAAGGTAAGGGAATTCCAGGATGTTAAGAGCCCATTGACTGAATCACACTATTTATGGCTCTTAAATCTGTTAACATTTTCCATTTTACAGATTTCTTTATAATAACAAATACAGGAGAATTCCAAGGACTGGTCAATTCTTCTATATGTTGAACATTTAACTCTTCCTGTACCAGCTGTTCTATTGCTTGTATATTTTCTGATGTCAAAGTTCATTCTTCCACCCAGACTTATTTCATAGTTAACCATTTTAAAGATAGGGCTGTTGGTACCTTTGAAGGATTAGTAGCTTTATGCCCTGCTTATGTACAATCAAAATACTTGGTAAATATTCTTGATAATACCTTTAAATATTTTTCTCAGAAGCATATATTACATTACAATTCATTTCTGACATCAGAGGAATGTTAATCTGTGTTTTCTATTGCTGCAACAAATCACCTCCCCATAAATTCATTGCTCTTTAAACCACATATGATTTTAATTTTCCTGTATGTTCTTTTGGCCCTATACACACGACTCATTTTATACTTTGTTTTACCTGAGATAGAGTTCCAATCCCTAGAAGCTGAACATTTACCTCCTGAAGCGGTCAATGTGAATGCTGTTGTGTAATATTATTTTAAGATGTGTTGCCTTTGTCTATTCTGTGAAACATTTGTTTAATGCTGCAAAGATGTATTGTTTTCTTTTATATTGCATTTGTTTAACTCTGTGATGCTGTGTTACTTTGCTTGTCTAAAACACCAGATTGGTTTGATAAAGAGCTGCATGGCCAATAGTGAAGCAGGAGATAGGATATATGGGACTGTAAGGCAGAGAGAATAAATAGAAGGTGAAATCTTGGAAAAGAAGACCAAAGATCAGGAAAATAAATGAGAGAAGGACACAAGGAGCCAGTCACCCAGCCACAAAACCAGCAATGGAGTGAAAGTAAGACATACAGAAGTAAGGAAAGGAAATGCCCAGAGACAAAAAGTAGATTGGATAATTTAAGAAAAGCTGGTTAGAAATAAGCCAAGCTAAGGCCAGGCCAAGCATTCCTAAGAAAAATAATAAGCCTTCATTTATTCAATTGGAATCTCGGTGATGGGCCCCCAAAGGGTAAAGAGCCAAAGAGTAAAAAACAACCAACAATAGGGTGCCAAGATTTTGGTAAAATTGTTACTTCTGTGCCTACCAAACCATCAATTTCAGTATCATTTATTTGTACTTTTAGTTTGGTCTTATGGTATCTTCTGAAAATTTTATCTACTGAAGCTGTTCTATCATCCAGAGCAGTATGATTTTGAATAACAGGCATTAAGTCTTTTAAATGGTTTGTGGAGGGATTTCCCTGATGCTAATATGGGATGCTTGAACCAAATTTGACATTGGGCCTTAAAGAGGCTCCCTAAGGCATTTCCCAGTGACAAAGGCTTGCTTTGCCTGTCCCATTGTTGATCCGCATTCATTAGTCCAACACTGGCCTTTACCATACCTTCTGCATATTCCAGAAGGCTGGGACCTTTTGTTTGGATTATCTCTAGAAAAAGCATTGTTCCCAGGAACACCTTGCCTGCATTTTTTTTTCATCTGGCCTAGTTTACTAGTTAATTTGCTAGTTAAAATATCTGACTTTTTGATTTTTCTTAAAATTTTTAGAAATCACTTCTATCCAAGTATCATTAGTGTGACATCCAATATCAGCTGTATTCATCTATGAGTGCTGATCTTGCCTTTAAAGACCTAATCACTCTTTTGAATGCTGAGCGAGCATTTCAAAAGCCAAAGATTCAATTAATATTTGTCTAACTTCTGGATCTGATATTATTCTATTTATAGATATAAATTAAATCTTTGTAAAAAAATTACTGAAAGCTTCTTTGGGGCCTCATATAATTTTAGTAAATGAGTCAGTCCTCTTTCCTAATTCTTCAACACTGTCCCATGCATTCAAAGCTGCTCTATAGAGTAGAACCAAGATGTGATCATCAAATATAGACTGTATTTGTAAATCAGCATACTAGCCCTCACTGAGGAGCTAGTCTTGGGAAATTTCCTTACCTTTAGCCTTACTCTATTGTTCTATGATCCTAGCTTCCTCTTTTCACCATATTTTCCATTGTAACTGAGAACCAGATTCCAATATTTCTATAACTAAATCTTTCCAGTCTTGTGCAATAATTCTATTCTTAGTTGCCCATTAATTTAACATCTACTTCACATAGGGTGCCTACCACATGAAAAGACTGCTTCTTTAAATCTCTTCAAATCTAACATTTCTACGGGATTCCAATTAACATCTGCACACACTTATGGTACCTACCATCTTGTGGTCATTCTTATATTGTAACTGGATAAATTAAGATTGGTTTTCTAATAACTTTAAGCTGCTCCTCTTCAGTTTCGCAAAGCAACGGTGTGGTAGGCTCTGCTCTCAATTCCTCTGTTTATGTCTGAGTATTTTTCTTATCTTCATGAGTAGGTCTTTTTAAAGCTTGTTTCCTTTCATTAGTAAATTCTTCTAACATTTGTAACTTATCAGTCAAATATTTGTCAAATATCAGTAAGTCTTTCTAAAGCTTGTATCTTACCACTATCAAGTTTTTGTAAAGCTTCTATCCTATCAATAGTAAGTTCTTCTAAGGCTTGTATCTCATCAGTCAAATTATCATAATTTGGCACATTTATCAAACTACTTTTTTAAGGAAAAAATATTAATTATCAAACTGATAATAATTATAATCAGCATTATTTGAATCCCAGCTACATCATTTATCCCCTCATTTAAATTTGCCATTTTCAAATAGTATTACTATACAGGGTCCTAGCACCCTGCATTATGATGTTCCCCATTCTTAATGTGGGAAAGATTTTTCTATTTAATATGATTCAAGTCTCTCCTAAAGGATGTCCCAAGTATCTCGCCAAATCTGCTGACTTCGCAATTTGTGCATTGTGGTGATATTTTATTTGTGCTCTAACAAATAAAGCTTTCCTGAAGATCAGAATGGATCTTCTAGTGGTGGAGCTAGCCACTAGTTAGCTATAGAGGCCAGGCAGTAGTGGCACACACCTTTGTTCCCACAGACACCAGCTCTATTGCTGCCACTAAAGGTAGTTTTAACTAAATCTCTATTATTCTATTTATGAATAAGACTTGAGATTCAAAGGCTGGGGTGAAAACCTGCTAGCCAGAGAGGTTGAGTAGCAACTAGCTAACCTTCTCTCATTGCTGGAATCTCCCCAAAAGCACACCCTTATGTTACATCAAAACAAAACAAAAAAAGTCATACCACTCAAAATTCCTCTCAATTACTTCTGGTGTATCTCTCTATCTCCTCCAAATGCCTTCTGATGCTCTATGATTACTTTCTGTCAACTAGTTGCTAACTCAGCCTCCTGACACAAGGTTATTTTATTTTAATTAATACAAATGCAAACTCAGACTTCACAGTGTGATCAAATATCCCCCAACAGAGGGGAGTAATTCTCTTAATATATGGCTGTGTGTCTTAGTCAAGAGTGTGGCTGGAGTGCCGTAACCTATAATATCCCAGTATGAACCCATTTCCCTTTGCTTCTTGCGAACAGTACCTCTTCTTTTAAGCCTTCTTGATATCCTTTTCTTAGGAGAAATTGATCACCCTCCCCTCCTACTCTTCCTCCATTCTGTGTACATCCTTGACATAGGCCTTTGTTGCATTTATAATGAAGGTTTTTACTTGCTCAATCTTAAACATAAATTCTTTCTAGACAGACTTATCATGTCTCCAACTGTCATGCTTGGTGCAGAATAAGACTCATGAAAAAATGTTTTCAAAGCAATGAATGAATGAAAGTTGACAGTGCACATCAGTAACCAAGCAAGGAGTAGTCTTTCTTCCAGCTCACATTTTTACTACTTTACCCCACTGGAGAAAGTCCATTTATTATGTCATTTTTGTTTGTTTTACAAAATATATCCTATTATCAGAGTGAAATCTTAGCAAACACAAAAAAATTAAGAGTAAGAATGGGTCTCTGGTGTGTAGAATTTATTATTTCTGTCTTCTGACTCAATTGTATTTCATTTTCCAAAGACAAAATACAGAAAAGCACGTATGTATTGAATGATTGTTGCATGGCCCATACTGGATCTCATTTTATTCTTATGAAATCATTTGAGGTGTTTGTCATTATCTTATAGTTTACAAATGAAGCATCAGAGGCTCCCAGGTTAGCTAAGTGGCCTGTACACACAGAGCTAGCAAACATCATGGTTGAGAATCTAACCACGTCTGTCTGACTCTTAAAGCTTGTCCTCTTTCCCTTTCACTGAACTTTCTTCCTGGTTTCTCTAGGGACACAGAAAAGAATTAGGGACATAAAATCTCAAGAAGTTTCACAAAAGACAGTAAGTAGTCTGTGACTTGGCCTGAAAGAGGCAGAATCTGTGAACTCTAGCCTGAATCCTGAAGCATGCTGTGGTCTTGAGAAAGGCAATTAACTTCTTATTTTTTGAAATTTCCTTTATTACTGAATATGGCATTCTCAGGAGCTTTTCATGAATTAAATTAAATGTGCCATTTGCTATAGAAATCACTAATGCTTAAAATGCGCTTATTTCTACAAGCAACAAGTATCAGTCTAAAGGAAATAAGGAAATTGGCCTAATCAAAATCAAAATAGTAGGTAGACATTTGATTCTTGTTTCATGTAACTTTGAACAATCTTTACTAATGTGTTTAAGTCTACCTTCATGTTTAGTAGTATTGAAAAAGCATTGAGGAACGAAGAGACACTTGTTGGTCTTGGGGGAGAGGGAGAGGAAACCTGAGTTTTGATGAACCAAGTTGATTTTCCCTTAGTTTAATATGTTTTAAAAGTTGATATTTTATTGCTTGAGCATTGAATACATAGATTTCAAGGCATCCATTGGATTGTTTCAGTTACTGATTGTTGACAGAACTTAAAATTTGATGTTCCTTTAAACAATGCAGAACATCTAAAATTGAATACACTAGGCACAGGAATTGAAAAAAAAATACAAGGTAGAATAAAATCCTAAAACATACAAACTGTTTGCCAAGATTGGTTTCTTTTTGTTTGTTTTTATTTTTCTTTCTTTTTTTTATGTTTTCCTACATCTTAAGAAACATTGTGACAAAGAGATACTTTATTTAGGAATTTTTTTTTCCTCTGGGTTGCTTCTAAGTTAAGGCTTCATGTAACCTTGAAGAAAGTCCTTGTTACATTTTAAAATATAACAACATTTAAACAGGGGTATGAAATTATACTATTGAATATCTGAAAAATGATGAAAGAATCTGTACATATGTAGTACATATGTCCTCAAGTTTTATGATGCCTGGGATATTGGATTTGATCTCCAGATACCCTGAGACCATTCTTGATGAAGTAGCAGAAAAAAACATAGAGAAGGGGGACGTTAAAAGACACATGGGAAAGTAGAGACTGAGATTGGGTTTTCCTTTTCCTTAAATTTGTAATACTTCTTTCTAAGCAAAATTCCAATTTTTAAAATATTTTTAAAAATTATATAAAGATTTAATTTCAATACTTACAGGCTAAAGTCTTAAATGAGGAAAAAAGTTTAATTCTTTTATAATTACTCTTAGGATTGAGCAATGAGCAGTGTAAAAGACACCTGACATGGGCCAGGGCCTGCCTTCACCAATGGCTCCACACCCTAGGCCTTTCCCTGAGACCTGGGAAGGGTCATCGTTTTCTGTACTCCAATACTCTCTCAGACATTCAATCCAGTTCCCTTGTTTTATGTGAAACCTAACCTCTGTACACCTAATATGATTTAGCCCTGCTTTCATTTCCTGAATCTTTGTGCTGCTTTTTCTTCCTGGATCTCATGCTCAATGCTGCCAGTTTCTCTATCCCTGAAGGTGCAGACAAATTAGCATAAAGAGTAAGTTGCGAAATTGGAGAATAGCAAATTTGATTTCAAAAGCCATTTCAGATTGAGGTCCATTTGGTGGCATTAGGAGCAAAACTAATAAACAAACCATATTTTTTTCTCCTACTCAAATTGATTTTTTTTATATGACAGTATCCCTTTAGGAATAGAATAGTTTATCAACTCCTGATTTTAGCCATCATGTACCATGGTTTCTTTTGTCTCTTTTCTCATTATTGCTGACTGTTGTGTGGGTTGCCAAAGGAAAATCTTTTCTTTAATAATATAAGAAAATGCATTGGCTTTCCAGTATCACTCTTGTCTGCTTGCTTTTATGACCTTAGAGATGTGGCATATTGTGGTATGGTATTTTCACTGTCATAAGTCCCATTTTACAGATGAAAAAAGTTATAAAAGGACAACAGGGCTGTGCATAGACTTTAAATAATACAGCTGTGAAGAGATCTGGAGTGTGATTTACTGACTCAGAATCTAAACAAACATTTTAAGTGACTTCTTTCACATAGAGTGACGAGTATTCATTAGGTATTTGGAGTGGGAAATTCCTCTGCAAACTCTGGGAAAGAATTCAGAGGATTCCACTGGGCTTGTGTTCACAGGGCAGTTCTCAGTTGTGTCCAGACAGTCCTAGGGAAGCGCTGGACTTGTGTTGGGATTGCTCTAGGCCTATAATGGGCCTGTGTTAGGCCTGTGCTGGTCCTATGTCAGATCCATGGTGGGACCTGTGCTGGACCCATAATGGTTTGTGACAGGCTTGTGCCAAGCCTATGCCCGGCCTGGGCCAGCCTGTGCCGGGCTTATACTGGGACTGTACTGGGCCTATGTTAGGCCTGTTCTGGGTCTGTACTTGGCTTGTATCAGGCCTGTGCCAGACCTGTAACGAATCTATGCTGAGCCTGTGCCTGTACTGGGCCTGTTCAAAGGCTGTGTTGGATCTCTGCTGGGCCTTTGTAGCAGACTTTTTCTTGTGTGTCACCAATCAACTCCCCAATCATGACACAGACTTCGTATTATTAATTATAAATGCTTGGCCTTATTTTATGCTTGTCCTACAAGGTTTTATAACTTATTTTAACCTGTTTCTCTTTATTTACATCTTGCCTTGAGGCCTTTTACCTTTCCTTCATTCTGTATATCCTACTCTATATCTGTCTGTCTGGCAACAGCCTGACTGGCATCTCCTTCTTTCTTCCTCATGCTCTTGTCTTTCTCTCTTGAACCTAGATTCTTCTTCCTACTTTTTCTCTCTGTCTGCCAGCCCCATCTATCCCTCTACCTAGCTATGACCATTTAGCTTTTGAATAGAATTGCCATAGGCAGGCTAAGCAAACACATCTTCACATTTAAATAAATGCAGCATAAACAAATATAGCACATCTTTGCCTAAACTATGTTAAACATAGAGTCCACAACAGGCCACTCCTGGGCCTGTGTTATACCTGCACTGGTCCTGTACTGAGCTATATCAGGCCTGTACTGGATCTGTTCTGGGCCTTTACTGGGCCTATATTGGTCCTGTGTTGTGCCTGTGCAGGACCTGTACAAGGTCTGTGCTGGGCCTTTACTGGGCCTATATATTATGACTATTCTTGCCTATATTGTACCTGTTCTGGGACTGTATTGATTTTGTTCTTGACCCATATTGAGCCTGCACTGGCTGTTGTGATCAATATATCTCTTAAGGGGAACATTCCACATCTTCAGAAAAGTGTCCATATTTTAGTGGAGTGGCTCCTGTGATTCCAAGTCAACATCTCATTCATGTTTCTGGTTTCTGGAAATCCTTTCATAACATACAGATTCTGTTGCAGACACTGAACACATAGGAATGAAGACCCAGGTGCCAAGTGCCTGTTAAGTTTCCAAGCAATGAGCTCTAGGGCAGTAAAGTGTAGTTGGTTGGGTTTTTGTTTGTTTGTTTGTTTGTCTTTCCTCTTTGGGGGCTGGCCAGTCAGCTCCCACATATATATGCACACAGAGGCTTATTCTTACTTATGAATGTCTAGCTTTAGCTTGGCTTGTTTCTAGCCAGCTTCTCTCAAATTATTTCATCTACCTTTTGACTCTGGATTTCTATCTTTCTCTATTCTGTATACCGTTCTTTACTTTTCATACTGTGGCTTCCTGTGCAGCTGGGTGACTGGCCCTGGAGTCCTCCTCTCCTCCTTCCACTCACCCTTCTTCTCTCTCCTTCTGTTTATTCTTCCTGCCTTCCAGCCCCACCTATCCTCTTCTGCCTAGCTATTGGATGTTCAGCTCTTTACTAGACCAATCAAGCATTTTAGACAGGCAAAGTAACATAGTTTCACAAAGTTAAACAACACAACATAAAGGAATGCACCACATCTTTGAGTCATCAAACCAATATTCCACAGCGTGAAAGAATGTAACACCTCTTTAACTAATATTCCACAACAGTGCAGGCTTAGTAACAGACCATGGGGGTAGCCCCTTGCTGGCCTACTGTCCTCCAGTCCTCCCACATTCCCACTCCTTTTCTCCTGGCTTATTACCAGCACTTCCCTCCATGCCCTGAAGATTTTCTCTATGTCAGCATTCTTGCTTACTCATGTTTCTCTATTTCCTCATCTCTCCAGCTTTAAGTAGCCCTTATGGCCCAGGCTCCCCATCTGTGCTTTTACTATGCATCTCTGGTGAGCTCTGCTTCTGCTGATTTATGCCTGATTTGTCCCATATTCTGTATTTCAAATTCCTAAGAGTGAGAATCTGATTAGCTCATCTTTTTGTGGCCAGCCATGCATCAGGTCATGGCACCATCTGTAGTTGGGTTATCCTTGAGTGAGGCATCCACTGAAGAGGGGTCAGAGAAAGGGCTCAGCCAAGACTGACCGTCGGAGGAGTGGATAGCTCTCACCGACAAAACAGTGGACTTGCATGAGGATAGACTCATCCAGTGCAGGAGCCTACCCATCTTTTCCTCAAGCCACCTAACTCTTCCCCATCCTGAAGTCATCTGGCAGCCTACAAGGAATGACTGGAAATTAAATTCTAGGACCCGAGATGCTTTTCAAGGTCAGAAAAGGAAAAAAAAAATCATTTAAGTGACCATGACTGCTGGATGCTGTGTTCAGAACTTTGCATGTATTACTTCATTTCCTCCTCACAACCATCTCATAAAAAATATTGTAATCTTTAGTAGGTTTAAACAACACAAATATGGCCAAGCAAAAATTGTTTGAAGTAGAAAGGTTGGTGTTTAAGCAATGTCTTTCTTACTTTATTCTTACAAAGGAAACTCTCCTAGTAACTACTATCTTACACTAACATTGTCTCCACCTGTGTGGAATTTGATTGGCCTTGGATTTGCAATGGTGTACCACCCCATGGCAGTGCTGGGATAGTAGGAATCATTTTGTGGTTGTAAAGATTTTCGCACACCCATGGTAAAGGGCACTTTGATGTCGGCGTTATGGAGGTGTGGTGGCTTCCATGAGTGGCTTCATCCTTAGTAGAAGTGAGCAATATTCCACGCAGGAGCCTTCCGTGGCTTCTATTAACACAGATGCATCATTAATATGACAGATACGCACACCTGCAGACTTAATTGCTTCCATTTTCTTGAGTCACTGATAGGTTTATGACCTGCCTCAATTCCAGTAAAACTAAAGCAATCTAGATTGGGGGGGGG
>LOEQ01000950.1:161498-174678 GCA_001685075.1 Bramus lutescens | reverse complement strand
AGGAGGGGAGGAGGTGGAAATTTTTAATTAAAAAAATTAAAAATAAAATAAAAAGAAAAAAAGAAAAAAAAAGAATTACACCAGATACTGAAGCCTTTGTTAGCAAATGATCAGGAACATCAGAGGGAGGGATTCGGGTACACAGGCTCTTGGTGAGTCTAGTGGGAAGTTTCCTTATAATTACCTTGCAACAAGTGTTCTGGGTTTCTAAAACCCAGGTGTCCATATTGCTCCCAGTGCCACACAGCAGAGGAGCAATCCCCCACCCCCAAGACCTGTAAAGCTCAAATTAGAATTCCAGTGGAGAAACCTCAGGCTTCAAATGACTTATTCTTCCCACAATGTATGAAACGATCTATAAATACATATTTTAACATCATGGAGTTTAAATATTATTACACATCTTACTTGATGTCAGATTTTGTTAAATGCATGTCGTTATCTCAATTTACAAAGGTCAGCCATGTGGCAGTGGAGAATAGAACTAGATGTAAGTTATTAAAAAAAAATCCCTTTTACCAGTACATCTGCAGCTCAGATAACCCAGTCCTTTTCAAAGAGCTTTGGGCTTTCTTTTCCCCCTTTTCAAATGAGATTTTAATGAGTATCATGTGGATAAACTCTTTGCCGAGGTTTGAAAAGATCCAGAGAAACACTGTGGTAGGAACAAGTAAACCATTTTGGATGAAATCACAAGCCATTTGAATGCTTCTCATCTCTCTGGTTATGTCAGAACCTTTTGGCTGCATCTTTACCCCACAGGAATGTTTTCCTCTCCATGGCTAGGTAAACAGAATGTGCGTGAGGTTGCTCAATTACTATTCATGCCAGCACCGAGTAGCATAGAGTGACCTACTTCCTGTAGCATCCATAGAAAGCTTCATTGCTTTTCGTGGAAGCTGATTTAAAAAGCCACCCTCTGCTTCCCACAGCCCCCACCCACAACTACCCTCCGAGTTGGCATTTTGTGGACTACCCAGGCCCCCTATTTTCTTCCTTTTTCCATCCTTACTCCCTGCATTGATTCATTTTATTCCACCTTTGTCCATTCCTGGAAAAAAAATATGGGTGGGTGGGCCACTTTAAAAGAAGTTAACATTTCAGATTTTTAGAGGATAGCGTTTTCAGAGAATATCGGTTAGGGGTGATAAGACAGGACACATGATGTTTTAGCTAGCCTCTCCTCATATACATAATATACTGAGGTTTGTACCTGGCTGAAAGCGATTTGGAATGTGAAAGAGTCCCCATGAGGGATCCTAGACTGAAAATAGACACTTCAGTCAACCCTAACTCTTTAGAAAGACAGTCTTGCTTGACACACAACTAAGCCAAAGGCCAGGAAGAAAGTCTAATTTGAAAATCTCTTGAGATTATTATCCAGTTGTCTTGCAGAAATGTAGCTAGCCTGCACCTGACTTGGGTCTAACTTTCACCAAGTGTTGTGTGCTTGGTTTTGTGACATCAACAAGAGGCCAGAACTAGAGAGATCTAGGAGACTTCCGTCCCATCACCTGAGGACAAGGCATATGAGATCCACAGAATTCCTTCTATACCCTTGTGCAATGGTCTGTGTGTCTTGTGATTCCATGTCTCATCACCGGGCCAGTGATCTACTGAGACCTTAGCTTATATCATGCGTGGTGAATGCCACTAAGCTGAGGACATAGACATTCAGTCAGCTTTATCTATTTATGGGTGAATTCTCAACTTCAAATCTCAGTAAATCAAGAGCATTCTGGTTACCTGAGAAGAGAAATTCCTGTGCTTCTGTTGGTAGCTGTTTGATGCTTTAAGCTGTTTTGATCTGAAGCTTTGCTTCAGATAGTGCTATAGCCATTGATGAAGTTTATTTGGAGGGAGAGGATCGAGAACTGGATAATAGAAAACATCTCTGTGATGCCAGTGAATTGAATGCAGAAACAACAATAGGAGCTGCATTCCTAACTGGTCTATGGACGTCTTCACAAAAGAATTCTCTGGCTCTGGGATCTCACATTTTGTTCTCTTAGCTAGGCATTATCATTAGCTAGGCACACACTCCAGGCAAAGCATCAGCGCTCCTAGCATCTGGGCTGGCTGAATTCAGGCCCAGCAGAGTGAGCAGTCTTATATGGTTCTCACTCTCAGATGTGGGATCATTCCACATCAGAACTCCAAAGCTGCTGGTCCCTGTGGTGAGAAAGAGGTGCGCAGTACCTCAGCCCAGCTCAGCCCAAGGCTGGTCTCATTCCTCACATTTCTTCACTTTGTCCTTTCTCTCTACTTCCGTCTCCTCTGTTGCCCCTCATCTTCCTTCACAGATGGCCAAGACACTAATGTGCTGCTGTCATTATGTTTATGAAACAAGTTGAGGTCTTTAGAGGCTGCTGTTCCAGAGACATTAAAACTTGGTATCCCATTTGATACCAGGGTGGAGATTCGCAAGATAGTTAGTGATCCCTGACTGTTATTGACCCCTGACTTAAGCAGGCAATTTCCTTACAAAGGTGTTGAAAGTTAATACCACGGTTAATAGTTTCAGTCAGAAGACCGTAATGAAACCATGTGGAAAACTAGACCTACCATCAATATCTTTCAAGCACCAAAAGTAGGGAATGGAATGGGAAAGTTAAAAAAAAAGAATGAAAGGAAATTAAAATGAAGTAGACTAGTTCTGTCATAGGCCCAGCTTTCCTAATATTTTTAATAGTCACTATCAGAAAGACAAGACACAACTGTTACATTTCAATTTAGCTGGTTGGTTAGCACTATTAATTATCTGACCTCAATATTATTATTATTATTATTATTATGTGTGTGTGTACATCTCTGGAGGATAGGCATCGGATTTTCTCTTCTATCAAACTCTGCCTATTCTTCTGAGACAGTCTTCTGACCTAAAGCTCAGTGGGATTTTTGTTTTTGATGGTGAGCAAACCTTTGTGAACCTACTGTTCCTGCACTCCCCTAGTGCTGGGGTACAGGCCTGTGCCCACACTTGACTTTTTACAGTGGTGCTATGGTGTTGATGCTTAGCAGCACGTGCTGTGACCTACTGCCTCACCTTCACCCCGAAATTAATTTTTGTCACACAAGGAAACTCACAATGGCCCCTGGGATAGCATATAGTGGAGGTGGAGCTCAGTTTTATTTTCAGAGATGTTCTCTTTTACATGAAATTATTTCACAGATAACATAAAGCCATTTGTAATGTCATACGAAATAACCAATAAATCTAAGTAAGCTGGAAATGCCCCCATCCTCTACCAGCAAGGACCTTGCTTAGTGGTGCATGCTACTGTTCCTTCAGTGGAGCTGACGCTTCCTTCACTCTATTCTTGGGGGAGTCCCTCAGAAAGCATTTTAGATTTGGTTTAGAGAAAAGGTTGTGTGGAGATGAAACTAAGTTTGAAAATCTAAGCAAGGCCTTTCAACAGGAAGAATGGCCACCAGGGGTGTCAACATGAACCTTGAAAGATCACAGGATCAGTTCAGCAGGTGCACTCCACAGGAGGCCAAGCATGGACAACTTAATGCCACCTCCTGCCTTGACCTCAGCAACCACATTACCTCATTACTACTCAGCAGAACTCAGCTGGAAAGTCAGGCTTGCTAGCAATGAAAAGGGGGTCCCAAGATGCCCAGACTGCTCTAACATACTCTAAGCAATTCACCAAATTAAATGCTCCTTAAGAATTTTCCCAATTAAAATCTATACTCCAATTGGAATTGTCTAGTTCATTGAAGGAGGGCATGGCAGATCTGGTGCTTAGGAGAAGATTCTGATACTGACTTGATGTTTCTTGACAACTCAGATCAGGTCCTCTCAGCATGAGGACATGCATGAAGAAGGGAGAAGGCATGTGGAGAGTGAGGGCATGTTGTAACACCAGGGGGAACAATTTCTGCAGCAAAGTTTTGAGTGTCCTGACGTAACCCCACAAAGAGACGACAAACTCTCAGCCCACAAGCTATCATTAGAGCAATGACTAAGGCTAATTAAAAGTGATATCATCTCACTCTGCCTTTTCCATCCAAAACTTTTCTCTCCTAGAACTTTCCCTGCCCAACGTCCCACCAGTACAGTTCTCTGGGGCATGCAGCACCAGTGGTCTTTCGTAGGAACCAGATGTTTGCAGCAGTGTGATGAGGGTCTTCCTCAACAGGCTGGGGTACAATGTGATGTTGGGCGTATATCTTGAAGTCTATACACACATCTCAACCCAGGTGGTTCAGACCTGAGAAGAGGTTTGAAATTATTGGTAACATCAAACTTAGCATGCTTTCTGGTGCCCACGTGATCATCAAAGTTATCAAGGAATCTTGAAGGTCATCTACATGGTTGCATCTTCCCAGAGATGAGGAAGCTCAGAGTTAGGAATCTTGCTCCAGGTTCCTCAGATGATGGCTAGTCCTCCTGAGTCCCACTTCTCTATTTAGTCACTGAAGAATGCCATTCTCATTCCGAGTCTTGTTGATCATTAACTTGGTTCATGCTTCTGTCTAATAGAATTGGGAATGACTTTTCCCTTGCTGTGAACTCCTTAGGATGGCATTCAAGACTCTTACAAGTGCCATTATTCTGGATTCTGAGAGTAGGTCCTCTGAGATTCTCTTCCATATCCCACACCCCTGCAGCTTAACTAGACCTCCTGTGATTCTGACAACGTGCATCATTCTGTCCCCTTGCACATACTATGGCCTTCAGCTGCAAGTGTGTCTCCAGTATCTTCCACCGTTTTCTTACTTCCCATCAGTGTTTATCCAGCCAAGTCTCACCCGACATGCAGCATTGCTGTCACTTAGCCCTGGCTACATCTGAAATTCCTTGCTCTTAGAAAGTAGGAATACATGGTTTGATTTTCAACCATGACAGACATAATGTGCTCCTGGAATATTTGTTGTATACAAGAAGGAGTGGCGCTCTGCTTTCTTCATATTGCAGGATTTGGAGAGATACTGAAGACGTGAGGTTTGTAGGAGCAAGGATAAACTTGGGAAGAGATGGGAAAGCCTTCCCTTTCTGGAGACCTCAGCCCAACTGTGTGCTGAAAGGATAAGTGCTTGTGACAACTATGGGACCTGTGACATCTGGAAATAACCACAAAGGGTCCTATTGGCATTTGTTTCATTCAGTAAATTGCCGCAAAGGTCCTGAGTGAGCCTCAGTGGCAATCCTCTGAGGCTTTGGATTGAAGTAACCATTTTATTACCTCCCCAGTAACACCCTTGGTGTCTCAGGATTGGCTTGAATTATAGTTCTTGGGGGAGGGGCATTCACACCAACGTGTTTATGTTAATATTCCAAGCTCAGATTTCAATCTTGATGGTGAAGAAGTTGGCAGAGCATTTACTATGTCCTATTTGGTATTTCATCAGATGATCAAGCCAGATATAGCATAAATATAAATACGTTGCTACTTTAGCATTTGAGCTCCTTCATGTCAGATCCTATGAGGAGAGGGGAAAATGCCAAGTAAGAAACTATCATCTCATAATTATCTTGAAACTAAGAATTGACAAATGCTCATGGCAGACATGGTGCCCTCTTTCCTTCCCCCTCTTGCCCTCCACAGTGAGCCAAGTCTGTGTAGAATCATGATATCACCATTCCCAGGGATGGAAATGTTTAACCCACAGGAGGGTTTTAGAGGGTTAGCCTGGAAGCCACTGCTAGACTCTGTGTGCTAGCCTCAGTGTCCCATGGAGCACTTTGTCAGAGTCCTCGCTGCACGTCTTCTTTCTTTGGTACCCCCATGCCTGGTGCGGTGAAAAGCAATGCCTGCCTCCTCATTGAAACATAGTAGCTGTTCATAGGTATAAAGTTTCTTAGTGAGCTGATGAAGATGTTCTAAAATTAGACAGTGGGTGAGGGTTATACAACATGATGAATACACAAAATCCCACTAAATTAAAAGGTGACTTTATGGCATTTATATTGCATCTCAGTTTAAAAATAAGTCATGCGATAATAAGATCTGGAACAAAAGATTAGATTATTATAGCTACTAAGTTCATAAAAGACCATATGGCCTTCGTACTTTAGGGTGTTCTCTCTCTCTCCCTCTCTCTCTCTGTGTGTGTGTGTGTGTGTGTGTGTGTGTGNGTAAGTTTTACCCTTAAAATAAATACCCCTTTAAATTCCAACTGGTGTGGGATTATTTATGACTTACGCCTTCAATGTTGTCTGCTTTGCAAGAGGAGTAGAGGGCATCTAATTGTTCCTCTGTCCCTCTCCTGTGTCAGGTTGGATGACTTTGGTCCAGGTACTTTCTTAACTTTGCTAGCTTGGTTAAAGCAGAGGTAATGAGTCTGACCCACTTGATGAAGATATGCTGGGAAACAAAATCTAGCTTGTGAAGTGATTTAAAGGGACAGGTGCTATGTCCTTTTGAATAGTTATAGAAGGAACTGAGTGGCATCCAGACATGTCTGGAATAAATCTTAGACTAGGTGAAGATGGTTCTTGAAAAGAAGTTGGGCTTGATTACGCCATAAATGCACTGGTGGGAACTGGAATACTGATGATTTTTATCTCTGCTGAGATAAATACAGACTTTGGTTCCCTGTGCAGTGGTCAAACAAGGGCTTGGGGAGGATATATTTGTAGGCGAGAGTGCATTTGTAAGGAGTCTTCTAGTACATTGATGGATGAGAAAGCGTGAACGGTGCCTGCAGGATATACAGCCATGTGCCTGGAAAAGTCGTTGATTATTGGGCCTGCACTCACTTTGTTGGACTCTTGCTGCTTTAAATGGTTACTTTCAGAGATGCACCCAAGGGTGTTTCCTCAATTCTGAATGTGGAAGACTCTTTAGAGGAATGGTGGATGTGGGAAGCCAGTATCCCTGCTACCAGAAACAAATGCAGAAATGCCTTCTGAAACCCAGGTCTGAAATGCAAATCTTCCCTTCTCCATCTCTTTGCCTTCTGAAGCTCCCTGGATTCTAGGCCAATTGTATGCAAGATCTCAGATGATATACCAGCCTGGCAGATGACAGAGCCTTTTAGGCAACAGAAAAGAAGGGCCAAGGATGAAGAGGGAATCTTTGTCAGCAGCTCTTCCCCACAATCTCAATTTACTCTTCTTCCTGGGGAGTGTGCTGTTGAACCAGGGAGGCCATCATACCAGTGCCTTTCAGGGGTAGGCCAATGACTTGTGTCCCATACAGGACCTCAGTGATCTGCAGAGAAGACGAATGACGTGTCTGTTTCTTCCCCTTATCCTCCTCCATTGGTTGTCTGATCATCCCTTTCCCTTTCCGATTTACCATGAGGCTTCTTTTTCCTCAGAGAAGACCATTTATTTACCTTCTTGCATGTTTTCCTGATGTCAGTTCCTCTACTCACAGTCCCACAAGGATTCATTATGCATATTCAGTCATGGTGGACTGCTTTAAAACATTGTGAAGGTCATCATTTCAATTAGTACCTGAGTGCCTAGCACAGGGCATGATGCATAGTGCATGTCTGGTCTGTGACTATTAAATGAGTGGCTAAATTAATAAATAATATTATCTCTTCCATAAATAGTGAAGGATAATTATAAATTCTATACATATTTAAATTGCTTTCCTCTTTGTGGTTGTGATACTTGATAAGAAAATATTCTACATGTGTCTATTAAATCCTTTTTATATCTATGTCATAATTTTTGGCTAAAGGTAATAAATTTTGAGAGAAGCATGCCTTTTAAAAATGAAATTTTATAAAGTAATGATTTGTTAAAGTGTGTGTAGCAGAACACTTGTTCCCCTTTGGGGTTGTAGTAGTTGTTAAGGGAAACATGGTCTGAAGGTTAAGCAAAGTCCTGGAAAAGGTGGATTAATCCATTTTCTCTATTATTAGAGAAAAGAGGGTATGTACCCAGTGTGTTCCTGCAGCAGCACCATAGTGTTCTAGGAGGCCACTTTTTTGTTCCCAGCTGCTCAGCCCCGAAATAACCACACAGAAATTATATTATTCACAATACTGTTTGGCCAATAGCTTAAGCATATTTCTGGCTAACTCTTATATTTTAAATTAACACATCTCCATTGATCTGTGTATCACCATGAGGCTGTGGCTTACCTGCTTCTACTGTCTCTGGCGGGGCTATATGGCTTCTCACTCACTCCACCTTCTTTCTCCCAGCATTCAGTTTAGTTTTCCCCACCTAGCTAAATTCTGCCTTGCTATAGGCTAAAGCAGTTTCTTTATTCATTAACCCATAAAAGCAGCACATAGACAGAAGGACTTCCTACATCACCATAGCTTGTACTACAGTGCAGAAGGCAACAGAGTTTTTAGGTATTTTTCTATTGATAATAGCCTAGCTTTCATCCAAATCCCTGCGAAGTGAATGGGTGTTTATACCTGTGATCAGGGCCCAATTCATACCACTTTCTTCACACATCACATCTGCTTTGCAAAACTGAAGAGACAAACAAAAAAGAGTGAAAACACTTCTTTTCCTGTCATGACAAGTTATCAGACATCTCCCGTGGACTATGCAGCCTATGCGTATGGCTTCACAAACAGGCCAGTAGCCTCAGTGGCTCTTCTGCAACCTCCCAGGACTGCTCCATAAATGCTGGTTCTCTGCACAATAATTACCGACTCCCTCCTTGGTAGATTCATGGGCATCTAGGAATAATTGCTGCAGAGCTCACACGTCCAGATTTACAAGAGGCAAACAACCTTGTATTTACCCCCGGGGATTATCAGGTATTCAAACTGTGCAATGTAAAGGATGCTATTGATCACAGGACAAGGGGTAGAACTTGAATTTTCACCTCAGTAATTATCTCACTGGGTGAGAGTCTGGCTCACTACATTTATCATAGAAAGACCTGTGGGGGATAATTCTCCTCTTCTCTATATCTCTTGTCCTCCTTGAGTTTTATAAGCAGCAATAAGTATACCTGCAGTCGGAACCCTTTGTTGTCTGCAGGCAGAATTGGTTTGTTGGTACCAGAAACCAGGACTATGGAATATTGGTCTAGTACAAAATCTTACCCTGTAATTTTGGTGGTTTTTTTTTTTTCCTCTTAGAGATCTCAGGGAATACGGAGGACATCCCTCTGGTGCGCTGGAGGCAGCAATGGCTGGAGAATGGTACTTTGCTTTTTCACATCCATCACCAAGATGGTGCTCCAAGTCTCCCTGGACAAGACCCAACAGAAGAACCCCAACATGAGTCAGCAGAAGAGGAACTGAGGATTCTGCACATCTCAGTCATGGTAAGAGCAGGCTAGCCACAGCCTTCTGGTCACACATAGCTTGTGTTTACCTCAATATTAAGGGTCTTGGTGTCAGCACTCTATTTGTCGGTTTCTTGCTGTGATAAGAAAATATCTTAGGTGACTACTTACAGAGAAGCCTGCAGTTCTGGAGGTCAGGGGCGGGTATCTGTGTTAGTTCTTCTCTGGTGAGGATCTTCTCGGCTGTGTCATATCATGACAGGTGACTATGACAGGGGCAAGTGTGGAAGTGGTCATGACCTAAACATGTTGAAAGCCAGAAAGGCACTATAGTTCCCTCCTAGGGCATTCTGCTGATCAATAAGGGGACTTCCCAGAGGCTTCATGGCCCCCCAATATTGACATTCTAGAGACCATGCTTCCAACCTAAGAATCTTTCAGGGAAAGGAGATATTTAAACCAACAAAATAGATGTAGCTGCTTAAAATACAAATCCATTAAGGTCATTGAACATGCTGATATGTAAACTTCTCATTTGCGGGAATGTATCCATGTGGGCCATAAAAATTGCAGTTATTTTTTTCTTTATTTAAAATTATTTTCACTTTATATACCAACCCCAGTTTCCCCTCCCATCCCTTTTTGCACCCCTACCTCCCCCCATCCCAGTCCCCATCCACTCTGCAGAGGGGGTAAGGCCTCCCTTGGGGAGTCAATGAAGCCTGGCATACCAAATTGAGGCAGGACCAAGCCCCCAGACCCCCGGTATCAAGGCTAAGTAAGGTATCCCACTATAGGGAATGGGCTCCAAAAAAACAGGTCCTGTACCTGGTCCCATTTCTAGCCCCCCTCCCAACAGATCAAGCCACATAACTGTCACCCACATTCAGAGGACCTAATTTGGTCCCATGCAGGTTCTCCATCTATTAGTCCAGAGTTGGTGAGCTCCCATTACTTTGCGTCAGCTGCCTCTGTGGTTTTCCCCATCATAATCTTGACCACGCCTTACTCATACGATCCCTCCTCTCTCTCTTCAGCTGAACTCCAGGAGCTCAGCCCCGTGTTTTTCTGTAGATCTCAGTTACATCCATTTCTACAGTATCATTTTCCAACTGTCCTTCCTAACCCTAAGCCCTGAAACATACCCATATATGGAGGAGCATTTTGGTTTTTTGTTTGTTTGTTTGGTTTTGGTTTTTTACCACAGAGTTTCTTGTGTAACAGTCCTGGCTGTCCTGGAACTTAATTTGTAGACCAGGCTGGCCTCAAACTCACGGAGATCTTCCTGCTTCTGCTCTGCCTCTCAAGTGTGGGGATTAAAGGTGTCCGTCACCACAATCCAGTGATGGAGAAGCTTTTTCAAACCTTAGGTATTATCAGAAAGTCTTAGAAAGGAATTATTCAGTTAATATACTGGAATAAATTAAAATACTTACTCCATGAAGGTTTGTTGGATGATTGACTCTCTCATCTGTTTGTTACTACCAAATCATCTGTCTTTTTCTCCCAACCACAAGAAATCAGCACCCTGGTTTCTCTTATCCTTAGTAAAGGGTATGTCAATATATGCTTTATATCCCAGTTCCAAAACTTCATCACCATCATCATATTTATATGGAAACGTAAAGTCTCAAGAACATGGCAAAATTCTACTAGGAACCTGTATTTAGGTACAACATTAAAAATAAATGCTATAATGACAGGTTGTGAGGGGTGAGGGGTTTGGGGTAATATTTTATTTCCTGGTGAATACTTAGCAATAGAAGAATGTTTCACATGGCTAATGCATCATCAATATTTGTGTAGCAAATGTTACATTTTCAATGGAGACAGAAAATGCCCGTTTTATTTGACATTAATGTATTGGCGAGCCAATGCATTATCTGCTGATAGAGGTTCTGAGAGAAGTTTGACACTTGACTGATTGCTCATGGGCTCTATGTGTTTAGGATCCTGCTACCTCAATGCTAATATGCTCATATTGGCCCAGCCTAGGTCTTTGTCTAGTTTTAATTGTTCTCTTGCTCTGGTCTCATTACTTATTATTTAATTCTACCCAGCACCACGTTAGCCTGACCTAGTACAGAGAGCAGGGTAAGTTCTGCATGTTTTGTTACTGACGGCAACCATGAAAAAAATCGGTACATTTTATATAGCTTGAAAATCTCCCTTATCCAAAATTTAGGGTGAAAAATTTCCCCATAAAAAACCTGGCATATCTATATTAACCTAGTTATTTAAGTAGGCACTTGCACAAACAGACCCAATGTATATACATCTGATTGAGCTTTTGTATAGTTAAAATAGTCATGAAGCTTCACTTTGGATTTTATGCTTTCATAATCAATTACATTTTATGCCCACATCTACCCAGAAAACAAAGACGAAATCCATGGTAGAGTAAAAACAAGAAAAGCAAATAGTTTCATATCCCCTTTTTATAACTCATCTCCCTGCATTCTGTCTGTTACAAGTCCTTTACAATAAAGGGAGTATTATTTTTTAAAATACTGGTTTGAAATTTCTCAGAATATAACCCTTTCATTTCTTCTTCAGTCAGTGTCCTCATGGATAACTGGCGTGATAGGTTACCTTCCTGGACCCAGGCATGTTGTTTAAACTACAGGAAATGATAAGCTCCAATGTCCAGGCAATGCCATAAATGAAGTGGGAGAAAGGAAGCTGCTCTACCTCACAATTAAATTTAATCAGTCGACTCCTGGAGGAGAGGAGTTGTGGACCCTTAATCTAAAGCTCTATGCTAATGTCAGGGAAGATCATCTTCTCCAGTGTGGTGATGGCTTCCAGAGAGTGGTGAGATCAAGCAGGCAAACCCTACTAGTCAGGGTCTACATCACACCTTTACGTTTATAATACCGTTTTCTTCTAGCAACCCACCTACCCCTGACCTGTGCTCCTAAGTGATTTTAGTTCTGTTTCTGTTTGATTCGAATCAGTTACAAAGGGATGTCTTTGTCATACCAAAATTTTTAAAATTGCCAAGTAAAGAAAACCACACAAAACTCCAAGGATGAGCGTTTGGTGTGATTATGTCAGAACATCAGCCCCTGAATGCCAGAGAGTGAGACAGAGGTTATGTGAGAAGGGATGTTTGGCAGGGGAAAGGATACCGGTTAAAGAACTGGCCCAAGGCAGCCGGCAGCTTGCTCTAGAGGCTGTGGTCACACAGTCAGTGCAGCCAGGACCCTACCATCTTTCCTTAGAATGCAGTGTTCTAACCAGCGCTCCAGGAGGCAACACATGTGTGTGCGTGCATGTTCATCAGTGGCTTTAAAGAGAGAAAGATGCTGATCAAGAATGCCGCAGGGCTTCAGGCAATAAATACATCGAGCTGTAGAAATACCTGTGAGCTGCACTCCACGTTAATGTCTCTGCTGAGAGCCCTGAGTGGGAATTAGGGGGCAGCTGACATTGGAATGAAGAGGAAATATCAGCCCCAGAGCTAGCTTTCAGATCTTTTTGATAATAAGTTTTTAGTTACCTAATGTGGCCATCAGTCACCCATAATTTTCCAAGTAAAATGGGTACTTCTTTCAAGTTCCTTTCCATTTACTATATCTCATTTTTAGCCAGGCTGGAGGAGGTGGAGGTGCAAAGGGTACACAGGAAGGATGAGGCTGGCAAGTGAGGTGTTTCCTCTAGCTTGGCCTTTTGGGTGTGGTCAGATCTCATCCCCATAAATACTTAGAAAGTCATTGACCTCGGGCTGGGAGCAGGATTTCAGAGTGCACAGAAGATAGCTGCCTTCCTGTCCACCTGTGTGGGAAATGGCTCCTCAGTGGAGCTCACGGCGGCACGCCTGTCCTCCCTGCTCTGCCCCCTTCCCATTCCACACACCACACACCTACACACCACACCACACTACACACCCATACACCACACCCCCACACACCACACACCCACACACCCACACACCACACCACACCCCCATACACCACACACCACACACCCACACACTACACACCCACACACCAGACACCACACACCCACACACC
>LOEQ01000950.1:147685-161229 GCA_001685075.1 Bramus lutescens | reverse complement strand
ACACACACCCACACACCACATACCCACACACTACACACCACACACCCACACCACACACCACACACACACACACACACACCACATACCCACATACACACACCCACACAGCACACACCACACACCCACACCCACACAGCACACACCCACACACCCACATACCCACACCCACACAGCACACACCCACATAGCACACACCCACATACTACATACCCACACACCAACACACCACACACACACACACCACACACACACACACACACACATACACACACGTGCTACTTTGCCATCCTCAGGCTGCTTCTCCAGAAACAGTTTCAAAGCCTGAAGTTGAGGATCTGCCCTCAGCTCAGAAATCAAGCCTGAGGGTATCCTGTTTGAAGATGTCATTCTGTGAATCTCTGATGGCCTCTTCTGAAAAGACCCGGGGATGGGTAGACTGTATTTTATTCACTTTATACCATATCCCTTAGTGGTAACGTCGGCAGCTGTGTGAGGCATCTGAAGTAGTGGCCTGATAAATGTCAGAAGATAGTAAAACCTTTTGGCCAGTCATAGTTTTGGACAGTGATCTGTGCATGCATGATATCACCCCAGCTCTCTTAGACAATAACGATACCAGAGCTATTTTTTTATGAACTGCAATGATCATTAATGATGCACTTTTCAGATTTGTTCAAAATGGAATCATTTGGGAAAAAAAACTAATGCTATTATCAAAATATGAATATGCCCCACTTTTTATCTCCACTAGAAAGTTTTCTATTTAGAAGTTTGGCAGGTAGTCCTAAACATTCCCAGCACGTATGGAGGGAATGAGGGGTGTGTGAAAACCTGAAGTGTACATTTCTTTGTCTGTAGCTACTCTTTCCTCAGGAGTGCTGCCTTCATGCAGGGGCTAGTGCTTACTGTCATATTTTGCTTTCACTACATTTCATTTTAAACCAACATGTAAGAAATGATAGAATGACTAATAAAGGTATCTTTTTGTATCCTTCCGAGGTGACGTGAACGAGAATGCGCAAGTTGTCTCTCCTACCATGCCATATATGAATCTGTCATCGGCAAAATCATAGGGCTTGAGCAAAACCGATACTCCAGCCGGGCGCTTGGCAATTTAAAACTTTGAAAAAGTTTCATTTTTCTTTCAATCACATCCTAAAATTTTTGAATTAGTTTTTCAAAAGAGTCACCATTTCTTCCTTGTGTTCAATAATTGGATTTCTCTTCTGAAATCTTACATTATTGCTTTGAGGGTCCAAGGATATATTTTAACCTCCTGCATGATTCAAACTGGCTGAAGAGATTTATTCCAAAATTTACAGCATAATTGACACTTAGAACCATGACAGCACAGAAGCATCCACTTTTGCAAACTCCTGAAGAAGTGATAGCATAATTGATGAATCAAAACTGAGTGTGAATTTTAAACCAAAAGTAAAACAAAAAATAAAAAAATCCCTTCAGCAACAAGGCAAATTGTTTATTCCACAGAAGACTAGATTTTGACATGATTTACATCAGATAGTCAGAAACTGTGCAAATTTAGATTTCTACATGGTTCTTCTACTGATTTGCCGTATGATGCCCATTTTTCTTTCAAGAGTATGTAAAAAGAATCTAATTGTGCATAATAGAATGTAAATGTATTGTCTCTATATTTCATGGTTTTAATTAAAGATAGCAATGTTAATAGATTTCCTATATGCACATAGATTGGTTAAATTTTTCACAGCAACCAGCCTTCAGCTTTGTCTGTCTATCTGTCTATTTTCTGTGTAGTTTTTATTGGGTTAACTCCTACTGCTAGAGAATGTCTTTTGAACATTAGCCTTCTTGGGCACAATTTAAAATTTTGTGTGTGTGGTAAAATGTCTTTGAGTTTCTATGTGTCCTTCTGAATATTCTATGGACAAGCCAGTCAGAGTTAAGCGCTGTCCAGGACCACTGTCCCTAAGTATGTGAAGCCAAGCATCTTCAGGTTCCTGTAGACACTACCTGTCAGAATTCTCAGAGGCCTACAACCCTTAAAGTTCCCTGCTCCTGGGAGCATCACTTAACTTAAGGAGCAGAGTTCTCTTTTGAGAAAAATATCATCAATATCAAAACTGGGGGACAAAAGAAACTGCTGGTACTACTAGAAAGTTCTGGAGTCTGTTAAATAGAGAAGGACATGTAAGGGAGATCCATTCTGGAGAAGCAACCTTTGGGTCCCATTAGTCCAAAGCCTTCCCAGAGCCACCAGTGGGTGGATCCACTTTACAGGGCTGCACAATGGCATTGTGTTGAAAGTCTCCATCCTAGCTCTTATTGTTCTTTTCAAGGCCATACAGTTATTCAACCATCACATGTCACTTTGTTTGAAGATTGGGTTTTTTTTGTTTTTAGAATACAGGCACCTAGGATATAGAAGAATGGTCTCAAATGTGGAAATCATTGCCTTCAGGACTCCCAGGTGTTGGCAGAGGCTGCTCATTCATTCCAGGCTGCTCATTCATTCCCGGCTGCTCAGACCCCAGAAATAATCACACAGAAACTAAATTATTTGCAATACTGTTTGGCCAATATCTTTAGTGTATTTCTGGCTAACTCTTATATCTTAAATTAACCCATTTCTATTAATCTGTGTATTGCCATGTGTCTGAGGCTCACTGGCAAGGTTCTGGTGCATCTGTCTCCTGTGGGTGGCTACATGGATTCTCATTGACTCTGCCTACTCTCTCCTCCTCTATCTGCTTGAAACTCCCACCTTGCCCTATTCTGCTAAGCTACTGGCTGAAATAGCTCTATTCATTAACCAAAAAAAGCAAAACATAGACAGAAAGACTTCTCATAAATGGGCATGAGAGACAGGGCTGGATGCTTTTTTCTGTACCTTTTAGCAAATTTACTGTAAAAATGTATTAGCAAATTCATTAATCAAGGTCATTTTGCAGGTTTATGGTCAACCAATATTATTTGTGTCATTCAAATCAGGAGGCCCTATTTAAGCAAGTCCAATCTTTTTATCTTCAAAAAACAAATGGAAATGCTTAGGTATGCATTATATTGCTGGGAAGGAAAGGACTGGAATAGCAAGTCAAAAACTCAACAGTCAGATCCTGATTCATTTGCTTGCCATTCAAGGCTTCTGTCAAGTGTCTGGGCTGACTTACTGGTCATACCTGCATCTGTCAATGGCATCACTAGATGTTTTTCCTTCCATTAACAAAATGGCAGGCAGTTTCTAAAATAGTCAACAAACTCTCTAAAACAAATGTCTTTGCTCTGTTTGGAAGCCAGTTATGCAAAAACCTAGAGGTACCAGGATTCACAGAGAGTGTTGCCCAGACTTCAGTGAAGTTTGTCTTGCAGATTTCCCTCACCTGTCACCGTGGAATGGTTCTTCTTCTGCCAAGAAGCATTGGGCTCAGGTATATGAGCTCCTTGGCAGATTCAGGGGCTCATCCCTCCTATTCCTACGCTGTCCCTCTCTGTGTCCCTTGTACTGGCAGAGCTGGGCTATACTACACCTGTTCTTGATTTAGAGATGGTGGCAGAGGCTTCTAACGCTGATTTTACCACTTCAGGAAAGACTTGCTGACCTTTCTGGAGGCTTCACTATTTCATCTGTAAGATGAACGCATCGGTGAGACTTCCTAGCATTAGAGAGTGAAGCTTCCCTTAGGCTCTTTCTGTGACAGAGTTTCACTGAAGGACTTCATAAGGAGCTGGGAGAGACAACACTCTCATGACTTTTTAAAACAATAGATTTTCCAAAGGTAGATTTCCACGGAGGGAAGCTGGAAGGTTGCAGCCTGGCTCCTTCACATCCGTTTCTACTGTTTCGTTCTTTGTGTCAGGTCCACTCTCTTTTCTACATTCTGATGATTTTATATGTTTGGAGTTCCCTTTACTCGTCAAGTCACCTCATTGGTGACCTCTTCAGACACAGTTTTTCCAACTTTGTTTCCACTGTTTCTTTTTCCTTTGCTCTAATTCTAGCTCCTGGGAGTGAAGGGTGGGGGGTAGGCAGATCTCACCAGTTACCATAGTTCCTCTTTGTTCAAAGGTTTCATGTCATGTTAACCCATAGGTAGATGTAATCCTGTTCTTCCATGTTGGCTGTGGTTAAGGAGGAGTGGACTTAGTGACACATTCCTGATCCTGGCACAGCTTGGAAATTAGAAATATAAATATATATGTATATGCATACATACATAACAATGCTTTCACTGTTTATTTATTTGGCATGGTAAGCACACTAAGATCTAACTTGATGAGCTGTGAGGGGCGTCAAAAGATAATATAGGCACCATCACCATCACTAACTATCATCATTACCATCACTGTTTTCAAAATCTGGATTTGCCATTTGCTACATGCCAAGTATTATTTCAAGTGCTTTCCATGTATAAATATTTATTTCCTATTCTCATCGCAACATTGCACAATACAAATTGTAACTTTCTGGTTTACTAGAAGATGTGAGTAAGGAATAGGCAGGCTAAGTGTCTTCTTATCTACTTCAACAGCTATTAATTTACTGATCCTGAATTTGAATTTGTGTAGTTGACAGAGTCTAGGCTCTATGTGAGCACAGTCGTGTCTTTGCTGGTGTATTCATTTGTGTGTGTGGATTAACACAGACAACATGCATATGGAGGTAAGTAGACAACCTTAGAATGTTGTTCTCACTATCCTCCTTGGCCTATCTTATGTTTGTCTGCAGGTATACAGGCTAGCAGGGCCATGCACTTCTGGGATGCCTTTGTCTTTGTCTCCCACGTCCCATTAGGAGCAGAGACATTTGTGCTATGTACCCAACATTTGCATGGATACTGGAAATTCCAACTCAGGTCCTCATATTTGTGAGGCAGACACTTTTGCCCAATAAGCATCTCACTAGCCTTATAGTCTATGCTTGCAGAAGCACCCAATTCAGCTCTGTCCTAAAGGAAGTATTCAACCTATATTTAGTATTTAAACATGTTCATTAGCAGCTTGTGTTGTTTTGTGGTCCTTTGTTCTTTGTCATATTGAGTCTATGAGCACTAGGACCCACTGCCATGGGAGAGCACAGCTTTCTGTGGCTATACCAGGCAGCTGACCTCAGAAACTCAGATTCCGTTCAGCTCCACTAAACCCACCTGCTAACCTTGGCTCTTATGCTGCACTGCCTCACAGCTGGCTTTGGACTTCTTGGCAGGGAAAGAGACTGGTTGGGGAATTCCAACTCTGACATTGTTAAATCTGTGTAGCCAAAGACTCAGGCTTCTCCATATATATAATATCAGACTTTTGCAGGGGAAGTTTTAGGAATCAGAAAGATCTCTTTCTAAGCATTGTTGACTTGCCAAAGATTTAAACAAATCATTGACTCATTCTCTCATTCCAATATTGATTCTATCATTTAACAATATTTTTTATGCTTCAGACTTTTTTTTAGATAAAAAGTAGATAGAAATTGAATATGACAAGGTCCTGGTTTGACAGAACTTGAATCATTTTATTAATACTTGACATTTGAGGATGGCCCTAGGCAGACTTGGCAGCCAGGTGAACCTTTCGTTGTTTCTTCTCTCAGTTTTGCTGTATGGCCTAAACTTCAGCGAGACCCACCAGCTTCTCTGTCTTTCCAGATACCAATTGAAATAACAAACGGGTTAACTTAACAAAGATTTTTGCTGCCTTTTTTTTTTTTTACCATCTGGAATGTAGCTCACTCGACACAGAAACTGACAATAAACCTTCAAGTATTTAGTCTCCCCACATCCCTGAAGCTCCTTTATAGAGCACGAGTTGTAATCTTTATGGCATTTAAGTCTCTTGCAGAAGACCCTTGCTTGGTTCACAGAATGCACATGGATGCTCACAACCACCCATGACTTTAGTTCCAGGCAATCCAAGGCTCTCTGCCTTCCTGGGGCATAAGTGTACAAGTGGTGTGCGTAAACTCCTACAAGCACACAAACGCATATTCATAAAGTAAACCAACTTTAAATCCAATCTTCAAAATAACAAAGTTGTTGCTTCCTTAGCCCTTGTATGCTATTCACAGAATTTCACGAGAGCATTTTTTGCCTAACAGCAATAGTTTTCTGAAGAAATCTTGTGAAATAGGTGAAAATTACTCTGTGTTCCAGAGATAAACATTGAGACTTAGGGAAAAGCCATATATACCTTGAGAAATGAAGGCAAGATTCGGGGTACCTGTATCCAGATTCATTTTTGCTGCAAGATTCCTTGAGGGGGTAGCTTCAGGACTGGCCTGGCATGTTCAGATTTCCAAAGTGTAAGGGAGTTTTATTTCTTTTGGCTAGCACAGCAGAAATTCTACACCTGATGAAGATTAGGAGGGTACATCTGGCACTGAGCAAACTGCCAATGTAGTATGATCTCCAAGTTTCGTCAAAAGGTGAAGAATAGCACCAGACAGTGAGAGCTGGGCGTCAAACCAAGACTGGGGTTGGCTATGAGAAGACACTAGTCCTTGGGAAGCCTATTAGGCCCCTAAATTCTACAGCACTGAATTTCAGTGACGTAGTTTATGCCAAGGGCTTCAACTCTAAGAGAGACTGATTCAAACCATAATTCTATTACTTGCTAGATTTTCTAGTGACATTGTTGAAATTGCTTTATCTCTTTAAACTCTCTTTAGGACAGGGATAGTAATAGATCTTCTCAGGGGGCTGTTTTGATGATTACATAAGGGATTCTTTCAAAGCACTTCCTACAGTGCCAGGACTATTGGAAGTGCCCGGTAAGTATCAGCTAGGTAAACCCTAGGCATACTATGCAAACTGCCTGTAACAATTCTGTATGCAAGTTGTTACCCAGGAGGCCACTACCTCAGGGAGCCATAAAAGCAGCTGGATTCATAGCGACTCCCTCCAAAAGTCCTGGAGGATCTGTGCTTAGGGAAAAGATTGAAGCAATTAGGGCCATGAAGGCAACAGAATTGGTCGATTACAAACTATGGCATGTGTTCATGGATATCCAGGCCCTGATAGGCCTCTCCTTCATTGTTTACAATGTTTCCTAGCAGGCATCCTAGCAGGTATCCTATGGTTTAGGCTAATAATCTCATCTCCAACTTCTCTGGAACTACTTCATTAGTGCACTTAATTTTTAATCAAGCCAAGTGATGTCATTATGGGAATTCCTTTTCTACCCAGGTATCCATGCATACGAAGGTTGTTATTCCTTCATGCCCAATCAGGAGAAGAAGANAAAGCACTTCCTACAGTGCCAGGACTATTGGAAGTGCCCGGTAAGTATCAGCTAGGTAAACCCTAGGCATACTATGCAAACTGCCTGTAACAATTCTGTATGCAAGTTGTTACCCAGGAGGCCACTACCTCAGGGAGCCATAAAAGCAGCTGGATTCATAGCGACTCCCTCCAAAAGTCCTGGAGGATCTGTGCTTAGGGAAAAGATTGAAGCAATTAGGGCCATGAAGGCAACAGAATTGGTCGATTACAAACTATGGCATGTGTTCATGGATATCCAGGCCCTGATAGGCCTCTCCTTCATTGTTTACAATGTTTCCTAGCAGGCATCCTAGCAGGTATCCTATGGTTTAGGCTAATAATCTCATCTCCAACTTCTCTGGAACTACTTCATTAGTGCACTTAATTTTTAATCAAGCCAAGTGATGTCATTATGGGAATTCCTTTTCTACCCAGGTATCCATGCATACGAAGGTTGTTATTCCTTCATGCCCAATCAGGAGAAGAAGACACACGATATGGCAATACTCATGGCTATCATTGCGGAAAAACTCAGAAATTTTGACTGCTGCTCCTGTTGTCTCTCTCCAGACAATGCTGTTTCCTTTTCCTTAGCCTATCAATCAACCAATTTGAGGATTTTCTTATAGACTTGAAGTAGCCTTTAAATCTGGTTGTAAACCCAAACCCTTGGGCTCTCCCTAGACACATAATAGACTTGGATAGAGAAAATGGAGCCAGCTATAAATCCACAGAGAGAACCCTTGCAGGGACAAATATTATCTAAGCTAGGGGTCTGTAGAAGGCAGCTGGTAAGCCTTTTCAGCTCTGAGAGAATGTAAGCTATCTCAACTGCTCAACTCCTGCCAAAGTACTTCCTAAACTACCATACAGAATATATAAATAGATTGGCATGCCTTTTTTTTTCCAACAAAACTTTATTTACTAAAGCAAGCAGTGAGCCACATTAGGAACATAGGCTACAGTGTGTCAATTTGATCAAAGAAATTCTCATCTTGTCTTTAGACCCGAAAGAGACTAAAATGTAACAACCTGTGGGGTAAGTGCTAAAGTTCCATCTTCAGTGTGAAGAAAATGATAGCTCACTAGTATATTCAGTTTCCCATAAATTTATTTTAATTATTACTTAAGGCATAGATTATTCTTGTGAGAAATTTAAGGTCATGTAGTAGTCACGAATTTAGAGGACCTCCAGGCTCCTTACTTATTCCTGTGAGATACTGATGGATTTAGTCAAGACACATGTTGGTACGAATGGTACAATAATATAAGCAGGATATTCAGTATATTAACACCACAATAGTATAAACAGGGTATTCATTATATTCTATTTTTCTTCTGCCTGGTTTCAACTTTGGTCCACACAGTTGAGGTTTATGAAATGTCAGGATATGTGGAAACACTCCCTTGGAGCAAAACACTGTAAGGGTGTAACAATGAAAGCAGAATTATGCTCCCAAACATGACGTTATGATGAAGTAGGCTCATGTGGGAAATGGTACAGGATGCTTTCAAAATCTAATGTTTTCTTGCATCCTTGCTGAGGCTCAGGGTGGAAAAGGCTTTCGCACTTTGCCTTATAACATCAACTTTCCAGTATCGGCTGACATTTACTAGACGTCTTGCTTTTCTGAGACGATGATGTCAGTAGCTCCTCCTGAAGTCATGGAGGGAGCTGGTAAGGGCAGGTACTTTTAGCTGCTGCCATGCTATTTCTGACTCCTTCTACCCTGATACCTCTACCACCGAGGCTGACATCCTCAAATAGCCAGAGATGAGTCAAGTCACTGACTAACTTGGCATGAATCAGATGTCGATTTGTCGATGCTGTGGTTGAAAGAACCAAGTGTTTTATTGAATAGTAATTGGAACCTGCTAGTTCTCTTAGTTTCGGGGTCCCCAAACCCACATTTGGGACTTGTGGTGGCCCATGCTATAACTCAAATACCATAAAGAAGGCAGGGATGGATGGAAGGTGTGCATGGAAGATATAAGGGAATTTCACATTCATTTTCTCCTGTGCTGTATCTTATCTAAGCTGCTGAAAAGAACTCAGACATACAAACATTTGGGGTTTGTAGGAGTGGACATGTCAGGGTCTGGCATTTGTTGCTTTAGACACATTCTTACAGAGTGCGCCAAGCTGTCATACAGAACCAAACTGGAAGGACTCTGTAGCCCAACAGTGATGTCAAAGTAGCCATCTTTTATTCACTTGCCTTTTTCTAAATGCCATACAGTGTACATATCCAAGTCACCAGTCCTGGATTTCAGATGGCTATGTTGGTCCCAGTTCTCAATGTTAGGGCTCAAAGTCAAACTGCAACATTTGAGGCCTACAACCATGTAAGGCCTGTTCCCTCTCCTTGGACACTGCCTAGGGTGGGGATAGGGCAATATCACCCCATCCAATGTGGGGCTGTGCTGGAAGCTTCCATGAGTACAGACCCAGCTCTTCTAGTATAGCCTGTATTAGACCTGAATGACCTCAATTATGAGAACAGGTCAGTATGTCAAGCAGCTTGAGGTTAAGACCACTGAAATCCAAGATGAGGCTCAGTATTCCCTTTCTATCAGCAGCCCCTGAAATTTAGGCAGGCCCCTCTCGGTTTTCATCTGAAAATGCGAACTTTGGCTGATAAATTTTATGAAAACTAGAAGATTTTTAATGCCGTATTTTAATGTACTTTGTATAAACATTTCCCAAGTATTTTAATTTAAATTGACTGATGTTTCAAGCTTAAGCTTATTTCATTCTTTATCTGAGATGAAAATACCAATAAAAGCACAGGTTTGATGGTCTGGTTAATCATGTCCATGCAAATTAGAAATGATCTTTTATAACATTAGTTATGAAATTAAAATGTTTTGCATTTTTACCAGACGTGGTGTGCCAGGTACTAGGAACACACCATCAGGCAATGGCCTCTACCTTGGGATTCTCTGGTCAGATGACCTTGTGAGTAGCCTCAGGCTATCACATCCAGGTCTTATGAAAGCGAAGGACATGAGGGACACAGAAGTCCCTAGTTGGCATACTTGAAAGTAGTCTATGAAGAAACTCTCATCCCCTGCGCAACTTGGCTCCCCGTTTCCCATTCATGAACACAAGCAGCTTGGCTTTCCTTTTCCCATTCATGAAATGAAGCAATAGAGTATGTGGGGAACTGAAACGGCAGGGTTGTGTGGCTATGGATTAGGTGGAATGTAAAACAGTCTGTCTGGGAGGGAGGCACTTCTTCCCGCTGTCTTTGGGAGAGGCTTGGTGACTGTGGTCTTTCCTCAGAGCATAGAGGAGTCTCTAGGCAAGTGTGAGTTCCTCACAGCCTCTCAACTGTCTCTGAAGAAGTTCCTCCAAGTTTTCTCATGGAAGTCCTCCGGATGGAGCAATTCTGGGACCCCATAAAGAAACATATGATGGGGAAATCTCCCAGTCTCAGTTTCAGGGGGCCCAGTTTTCCCCAAAGAGGGAAATCTTGGGGGAGGTGGTGATCTTCAGAAGGAAAAGGGGGTAATTTGGGAATATGGACTCAGACTTATGAAATAACTGTGTCTGTTTCCGGTGGGTAGGAAGTTTCTAGACTCCCTTTCCAGGGACCCTCTGGTTCTCGTTACAAATTCTGGAGAACACAGGCAAAGATGGTCAGGACATTCTAAGACATGACATTTCTTCTTCCTACTCCCTGTCCCCACTAATCATGAGGCATAGCAAGATTTTTTTTTTGCCTGTTTGATCAAACTTGATGTTGCTGTTTATTTTGACCCCAAGCCATCTGATGGAAAAAGCTAGACTAAGAAGTGGCCCTTTAAGCTATTCCGTGGAGTACTGGAAGCACATGATAAGGGCTGAGTTTTACATCCCGAATGATTTTTTTTTTTTTGTAAGGAGAACCTTACCCAGTTAGTATCATTCCAGCCCAGAGTTAGAGAGAAAGAAGAGCCCAAAAGACAAAGATGGTTATTTCATCTGAAAATCATCTACACAAATAAACAGTGCTTCCCCATTGCTCAGGGACTCCTTCCTATTGCTGTTTTGTCATCCAGGATTCCCCTTTCTATGCCCATTGACTTCCTGTCCATGTGCCCATCATGGCTAATGTAGCATCCTTTCTGGCCATCTTTCACTTATCATGTTTTCCAGATGTTTCTAGAATCTCCCCCTTCTTTCCCTCTTTCCTACAGGTAGAGACCTTCATCTCTCCATTGGGCCAAAGCAGGGGCATTTGTGTCCTTCCTCTGACCTGTTTGGAAAATGTCCCTCTCCTCACCATCACTCATAAAACCCAGCTCAAACTACATTCTCCTCAGGGCAAAACACCTTACAGAGTTCCCTCAGCTCAGAAGCTGAAGTCCAAGGTGGCTAGTCTTTCACAGACTGACCACCTCCCTACATAAACCCTTTTAATCTTTACCCTAGCCACCCTGAGCAGATCACTCCGGCTTCCTGGACCTCCTGGCTGTTTAATACTCTCATGTTTTAGCCAGTGACAGCCTTTTGGCTCACAATGATTTTGTCCCTGACTGGGGTCACCTCTGTCACTCTCTAAATTTTTCCTCACCTCTTGAATTACTCTAGGAAACTGTCCCTAACTCTCTCTTATTCTCTGGGCTATGCTCACTCATGATAGACATTTCCTCATTGCTCTTATCTCTGCATGAAGATGTCTCTCATGAGAAAGTGCTTCTCACTGGGAGGCATTATGCCTTCTGTATCCTAATTGAGCACCTGACCTCCTGACAAGAGACCACAAAGGACTTTGATAAAGAACCCACACTTGCGTGAGAAAGGCTGGTTGGGTCTGACCATAAAAAGCTAAAATTCAGAGAAAATGGATTGCTGAATGACTAGATTGCTGGTGTTTAGACTTCCTCTGTGCTAAGAGACCTTCAAAGGGACAATTTGATAATTCCTGCCCCCTCCTTTCGGGTACTTGTGGCTTCCTTTCCTCACTGCACTCATGGAACTAGAACCTTAAGTAAAGACTGTTCCTCACACCAGAAGTGGGTCTCCATGAGGGCATGTCTCCTCCATATTGTACATATAATGTATCTCATATAAATAAACATATTGTTATCATCATAATTGAGTATAGGAATAACTTGTTTTTTATAATACCTGCATACATGTATTTTAGTTGATACATAAATAAGTGACTAAGGATTTTCTGATGAGGACTCAGTTCTGAATTTCAGGAGGTATTGGATAAGTCCTGGTGAGATCACATGATGTTATGTATTAAAGAGGCTCCTCTGAACTCTGGAGGTCTGGAGAGTTCCTTGTCCAGCCGTTGGGGGAAAAACAGCTATTCCTGATTTTCTTGTCCTCTGCAGCTCTTTTCACACTTCTGCAGTCTGCAGCCATGGTGTCATGAAACCTGCTATGGCCCCATCAATTGTTAAGATGTGAAAAGAACATTTGATCCTAACAATAAGTAAAGTGTTGAAGTTTGTGACTGGCTTCCGTTTCCCATTAGAGCAGTGTTGGGGTTATGAATGACCTATAATAAGGTAGTTCCCACTCAACTGACATTCCACTGTGCTCTCTTAACTGAGAAAGAGAAAATACAGTGTTATAGCAGCTACGGAGTGCGTGGAACCTCCAGTGCTGCTGGGAGGTCTCCCTAGCCCGTGACCCTCGTCTGTCATGGTGTGGTGGCAGAGAAAACGCTGGGCCTGACAGCATTTGGCCCTCTGCAAGCCAGACTTACTCCTTCCAACTCCAAAATGGAGCTAGCAAGTCTCTCCAGTCACTGTAGAAAATGAAGCACGAGTAGAAGTAATTTTACAGAAATAAAAACACATGATGTACAGATTTTAAAAATGAGAATTAGACCTCTAGTTTCCAAGAAGAGAGTCATTAAAAAAAAACTGTCCCTTTTACAATACATGTGATACAGGCTGCCATGGATAACCAGGTGCTAAATAGATGTTAAAATTTTTGATGACAAATTTCTTTGACCTCTCTGATGATGACACTATTCACACAGAGCCCCACAGACTGGGGCAGGAACAGTAAGATCTGAATGCATGTCAATTAGTTTCACAGGGGCAAAAAATTGTGTCCACTGAGCTTAGCCCTCAGCTGTCTCACAACTGCTTGCCAGTGGCACCAAGACACATGTGTCAGAGTGAGGCTGGAGAAAGATACAGTTCTGAGCTTTCTGAAAGCACAGTCCTCTTCCCGAACTGAGCAGTGAATCCATGCGCCTGCTATTTGAACATCTTGTAGGTGAGGAAACTCTCGTCCTCCTCTAGCTGTCCCCTTCCCAGGAGGACTGAGAGCCAAATTTGTGACCCCGTAAGCCAGCCCAAGGA
>LOEQ01000950.1:119184-137985 GCA_001685075.1 Bramus lutescens | reverse complement strand
TCTCTCTCTCTCTCTCCCCCTTTCTCCACTCATTCCTTTATTCTGTAAGCAGTTATTGACTTTCTGCCTTATGCCAGGTACTAAAATCAACTTTAGAGCTATAAGAAATATGTCAGACATGACCACGACTTTCATTAAGTCTATACTCGATTAGAGGAGATGGGAAAGCCAGTCAAAGGCAAAAGTACTTGTGACTAATGTGGAAAGGTCTATGGACAGAGCACTGATGCTGAACTGACTTTGACAAATCAACTAAGGTGGGGGGGCAGGAGCCAAGACCTAGGGTGAGTACAGAGGGGGTCTTGTGGTTGAAGTAGAGTTAGGACGGACTCAAAATGGAGAGCTGACTAAAATTTTTCTGATCTTGGGTAATTACCATCAATATTCTAGAAAACACTGTTACATAAAAATTGTAAAATATACAAATTATTTGACAAACTTCACATTTCTCTCTCAGGTGAGTACCACAAATGTCAATTTCATAATAGAATAAAGTTTCTTTTACATTTGTTTGATCTCTCTTAAATCCAGTAGAAATGATTTATTGATTTTTAAAAGAAAAATATGTTTTAAAATACCCCTTATTTGCAAGGTGTTTGTGAATAGATGCAGAGTCCACATATAGTTCCAGTATGATTGTATTTACAAACAACCATTCTGAGAAGAATCAATCAAATACTCAGGAACCTCATGGAAAGATAATAAAGTGCAAAGTAATGCTATACCATGAAGTCGGTTGTTAACTTATTTTCAGTGCTCAAAGTCTGCAACTTATTGCTCATTGACTGAATACAGATGCATCCTAAGGTTTTGTTTTGGGTTTTCAATGCCATAAAATCTGAAGCGAAAACAAATGCATTCTAAGAGTGACTGAGTCCAGAAACAGAAAGCTAGCCAAGGCTTTGCTTTCAAACTCCTGTACTTTCCCTGAATCTGGCTTTCCCTGAAGCCAGGTTGGAGAGTGTGTTCTTGCCCAGACTGTAGGTGGAAGTCTATCTAGACTCAAATGTCAGAGGGAGTTTGTTCGACACAAAATGCTTTCATTTGGAGGAAGATAATAACCTTCATCTTGCCTTTCTTCCTCATTTGATTAGCAGGAAATCCTCGGATGCCCTTGACCTAAGGTTTGAGTCATTTTTATACACCACCTCTTTGAGAATCTTTGAAATAAATATCCTAAGACATCTGCGACTTCAGGGGTAAACTTTTCCATATAGGTAGGAGAGCTAAAAATAACAGATATTCCAATGAACTGGACTTGTACGGGAATATAATGTAACTGAATAGGCCAGTGGACTTCCAAGTTCTCATTGTGGAAGGACAGTTTATTTAGCTTTCTAGACATATGCCTTAATCTAATACAACAATCAGTTCTTTTTATTATGAAGGGGCTTTATACTTCTACTTGGTAGCTGACCATTGAATAGAGCGTGTAAGGACTTCAGACGAATTTACGCATAGTGAGCTTGTTATTATTGTCACAAAATCTTATTATGTGACACTATATACAAATACTGTATGACATTACATCTTGCATATTATTGTTTGCATGTTAACAACGAATTAGTAAGTCACAGCAAAGTGTTATAATACTTGTCACCGATTTGGGTTATGGGAGCAAAGAAATCATAGACGAACTCGAGGCCTGAGAATCCTCTCCCCTATACTTGGATCAAATTGCCCCCGATGGCTGGAGCTTATCACTGGTAACTGGTTACTAGAGAGGTCATCAGGAGTCACTGCGTCTCCACAGAGGTAACAGTCTACTGAAGCAAGACTAGAGACACAAAATAGACAGATTTAAACCAATTAAAACTTTGTTCCTAGCTTTCTACAAGTTATATGTTTTAGAAAAATAAACCGAAGATACCTTTGGTTGAGTGTCTGGACTCTAGTATATGGGAAGTTAATTATTATACATGAGCCTAAGAAATGACCTCATGAGAAGAGCAGTTAGAGGATCTGCCGTCACCCACTCAGCTCCATCAATGTTTTCACTTCTCTGGACCTTGGCTTCCTCATCAGATAAATGGGTTGAACCTAGAGATTTTCAATGGGTCACTAAACTAAAAGACAACATATATTTTTTTTTTGYTAAAATTCAGTTAAATTTGAGAATCTAACAGCACTTTGCTGGCATGTGGTGACAGGTGCTATGAATAATCTTATTTAAATTCATTTATTATTTAAATAATCATATAAAATGTGTGAGGGCTGTGGGTTTGTTGTTGTCTGTGCTTTTACCAAACACAATAGTCTTATATCTGGGTTCTTAGTAGTTACTTGGGAAACAGTCCCTTGTAACGATGCTCTTCAGACCTCTGGTCAGCTAGATATGGATTTGGGCTAGCTTCTTGTTTTCAGTTTGTGAAGTGAGGATGGATTTAGACACAGGCATCCACTTGTTCCCATTCCATCCTTTGAACTTGTGAGGAGTCAGAGAGCTTAAGTGTCTATGAGCACAGCTCATCATGGTGACTGCAGCCTAGTGATCTATCAGCTCTGGGGATATAGTCTGGGGTGTTGTAATCTATTGAGATAGCTCACAAGATAAAGAGCTTGCTGCACAAGAATGAAGACCTGAGTTCATGCCTGGCACCCACAGAGAATTCAGTCACTATGGTTCTCTATGGTGGGATTCTGTGACCCGACCCAGCACAGGGCAGGGCAAAGATAAAAGCATCCTGCAGGTTATCTGTCCCAACAGTCTAGCAGAAACAAGAGCTTCAGGTTCCGTGGCAGAGCCTATCTCAAAAATAAGGTGAGTACCAAAAATGGAAGACACGCAGCATTGACTTCTCTACACATGAGTGCCCACTGTGCACACATCCTGCTCCCCCATACAAAGAACATAGGCTCTGAGTTAGTCACTGGGGCTCCATCCCAGTCCTTCTAACCACACATTACATGACCTTGAACAAGTTATTTAACCTTCATGCCTCTTTTTTTTTTTCAAACAACAGTCAGGAAACTCTACCTCTTAGATATAAAACTGTAGACTTTTTTGAACAACTGTCTGATACCCAGCAAACACCCATTAATGAACAGCTGCTATTGTTTTATTATTGTGTGATATGGGCAATGAATCTATGGGCTGGATTTTACTGTAACCCTGTTGTGACCATCTGTATGCATAATTAGTAAGGAAGGGTGGAGGGGCTCAGAAAGAACTGAGTGTGAGTGAGAAAGATGGTGGGTGTTTAAACCATTCCTCGGGGATCGATGTTTATGTCGCTCTTATGGCTCTTTAGGGAATAAAATTACCTCTGGCTTTCAGTGGCCTAATTCAATGTCTGACAACTTCTCTCAGTCGGGAAGTTATTCCTTCCATGTGGCTTAATTACCTATTGTTCCTGCTTCAGTTTGGGGTGAGAGAAAGGATAGCCCATCTGACTGTGCCGTGAAGATGATTGACGGCTCTGCTGAAAACTACTGGGTCATATAGAGATGCTTACCATCAGTGGATTGCTTCAGGGCTTGGGTCTGTACAGTTGAGTACAGTGTCCTCTAGGCAGAGTTCTTCTCTGTGTGTCTGGTAGTCACACAGTATGGAGTGCAAAGGAGGTAGCAGTTAGTAGGATCTCGAGTAACTTGGTTTTGCACATCTACTCTGTGCAACTAGAATGTGTCTACTCTCTCTGCATTTGCATGAGAGACTGCACCAGAAGAATGCATCCTCAAGATAAAGCAAGAAAAACTTGAAACTTGAAAAGTTATATCCCCAACTAGCCTCAGGTCTTGGTCTGTTACTTAACAACGGACTCTACTGTGTGTTTTGCTACCTCCTCATGTGGCCTTTTCGAACACGGTAGTGTGTATGTGTGTGTGCTTATATGCATATATGTAGGCAGATGGCGAGAAATTGAGGATAGCCAGGAAGATTTGCTGGGAAACTGTGCTCATAAATACAGAAAAAAAAATCATTGTAAAAGTGGAAAAAAGTGGGGGGGGGAACTTTGCATTTGTTTGGGGGAATATTCTTAAGCCATTTTCACATGGGTAGACCCATGGGAAATGATAGGGACTTTTTAGCTCTATGAGATACAGTAGGTTGACCATGACTAGAGCCAAGGTTAGGTACACCTTGACTTAATGAAGTAGAGTTGAAGGGATATTAACCTAAATAAAGGGGTGAGTGTGACTGGGTACAGGAGGTTGATGTCTGTGGAGTGCTGTAGAGGAAAGAGCATGGGAGGTTCCTTCACCTCTTCAAACCCCAGCTTGGGCTTGTCGCCCTGACAAGCTTGTTCAGCTCACTGAACACTGTATCCCGAATCCTCATCTCCAGTAGACAGCTAGTACTGCCCTGACTTGTAAGGACTGGCCTTTGAGGTGGTGGCCTCTGGAGTTTGGAAGGCTCGTCAGGAAACTCCTCCACCAACCTGACTCTAGGATATAGTAGCAGCCCTTTCCTCCAGAGGAGCAAACAAAACTGCGTTCCTGCTAGCCCCTGCCCCGTGTCATGTGCAAACCATCAGGGTTTCTTCCCACAGCTCATGCTCAGCTCTGGTGGAGGCAGATCTGTCGATGGTTTTCCCTACTAGGCCAGTTATTCTGGTGGAGACAGTTAAGGTCACTCTGAACTTGGTCCTGATGGTATGTGATGTATTGTACTGCACGTTTTACATCATTTCTTCGCCCAATTCTTAACAACCACCATGAGCAGTTTCATGGCAGCTTTGTTGTACAGACAAGGAATCTGAGTTTGGGCATAGATAGGACTCATTGATTCATAGGTTCATTGTGAGGCTCCATCTAAGATTGATTGTTTGGATATGAGATGAAACTTGATGCCATTCCCTGCTGGCCGCTAAAAAGAAAGCCCCAAATCAGCTTTATTTGTAGCACATCTACAAAAAACAAAGCAAAGCAAAACAAACAAACAAAAAAAAACCTTTTTTTCCCCATGTCTCTAACTGAAAACCCCAAAGCTCCATCTTCTCCAGCCTCTATCTCAAATATTTGCTAAGCCAGATGCAACTAGATTCATTGAAATGATCCACACAGTTTCATTCTTCTCCCTGGTTAAACGCCAGTGTCAGCAGTGTCCCTTTGTTGCTGAGGGATGCTTATTATAAGTGCTCAGTACCCTTGACTGCGTGAGTTAATTAATGACTGATGAACGGAGTTAGCAGATGGGGCAATGGCACTGGAGAGCACTCACCTTTCTCTGTGCAACTATCTGGTGTCCTGTCTTTCAGGGTGGCATGATCGCTCTGCTGCTATCCATCTTGTGCCTAGTGATGATCCTGTATACTCGCAGGCGCTGGTGCAAACGTCGTCGGGTCCCCCAACCCCAGAAGAGTGCCAGTGCAGAGGCAGCGAATGAGATTCACTACATTCCGTCTGTGCTGATTGGCGGCCACGGGCGAGAAAGTTTGCGCAATGCCCGAGTGCAGGGCCACAACTCTAGTGGCACCCTGAGCATCCGGGAGACACCTATCCTGGATGGCTATGAGTATGACATCACAGATCTGCGTCACCATCTGCAGAGGGAGTGCATGAATGGAGGGGAGGACTTTGCCAGTCAGGTCACACGCACTTTGGACTCCCTTCAGGGCTGCAATGAGAAGTCTGGGATGGACCTCACACCAGGTAGGAATGGGAGAAGGGATTGGCTCATTTAGTCCTTTCTCAGGTAGGCCAGTAAGCAGCTAGCTAACAGATGTTATGTAGCAAAATGTACCAATGTCTTCCCTCAAATGGGCAAAAACAACCTTTTGTGTAGACTCCACCCCAACTGAGGAGCTATTAGCAATTAATGGCTCCTGGGAGAAGAAGAGCCAGTTTTCGTCATGAGTTTGAACCTGGTAGGTTGTCTTGCTCCTGTGGACAGTCCTACACCCATATTCATCTAGGCAAGCACCAACTGGACTTAGTGAGATATAAAAAATTCTATTAAGAGGACATTAAGCATGTGGGAGACATAGAAGGAGTAAGAATGGGTCATGAGGGGTGGGTCTGATCAAAATACATTTTAAATACATTTGTATACATTTGTGAATTCTCAGACTTAAACAAAACACCCTTTTTTCTTGGACAACTGTACTGGTTTTCTAATCCATAAAATAAGAAGTATAATATTAGCATAAGTTGGGTCCACTTCCACTTCCACCCAGTACTGGGAGCAGAGAGATGCCGTTAGGTATAGTAGAAATGTTCTAGAGCCTCTAAGTGTATATTGGGAAGCCCCCTAGGAAGTGAGGTAGTGGCCTGGGAAACTAACCTGGTTTGACTTCTTTGTATTTCATATATTTGCACAGGCAACTTGATTCTTTAGTGACATGGAGGATCTTCAGCTACTCAATTTTTTTTGTTTCGTTTTGTTTTTCTCTCTGCCTCCTAAGATGTGGGGCCTTGAGTCTTCTAATTACATGACTTTGCCCCTGCTTCTGTGGTCTCTACACAGGATGTGTTTTCTTTCAAAGAAAATGGAAGACTGCAATCAAAGCATCAGATCTTAGATGTTAGACATATCTACGGAGACAGTGGATAGAAGAGCCCTGGCCCTAACCCAACAGAACAAGATCAGGGTCAAAAACATGCAGAGAGGGAGGAACAGTTCTTTTATGATAGCCCATGTCTCTCCCTTTCAAACTGCTATGGATCAGTACATCTTGAAAGAGAACACCTCAACAGTGATCCTTCAAGGCACTGCCCAGTACCTTCCTCTTTGAGGAAGACACATATGATACCGCATACTGCTAAAGATGCACAGACTCTAGGAGAGGCGGCAAAGGTTAAAATCACATAGTGGGACATGGAAATTCTACTTGGCATCTAGAAGATGACCTGTATCAATAATCATTTCTTAAAACGACTTAATGTCTGAGAACTTCAATGTCTGAGAACTTTGAAGTCTGAGACTAGAAAGGAGGAGTCTCCAACATGAATCATATTCCCCATAGCACTGAGCAGAGTACCAAGGCCATGGAATCGACATACAGTACTTGGGGGTTCAAATCTAAACTCCTTTAGGGAGCAGACAGACCACACAGATGTATGCAGTAGCTAGAGTACAGTTATGAGGGATGGTGAAGACCGAGATGAAAGAGGGGCCACCTTCTGTCTGAAGGCGCATAGATTCTATTTCTGCTAAAACCCTGTGCTGGTCAGAAGAAAAACCTTGCATTCTACATTTAGCCAAAGGCTGGCCAGCAGTGACATTATCAATATGGAATTAACTCAATTGGATTTCCAATTGTAATCCTCTTACTTCACTCCTCCCTTAACGTAGCCCCTAGAAAGCAGAGCTTCCACCTGCTTCTCCCTTTCTATGTCCCTCGTGTCAGTGCCCTGGGCCATCTACTCGGCTCACGTGAATTTTCTCACTTTCTTTCATGTTTGGCCTGTTCTCTTAAGGTTTTCTTCCCCCTTTGTCTTTACCTTATACAGGAAGTGACAATGCCAAGCTGTCCCTGATGAACAAGTATAAAGATAATATCATAGCCACGAGCCCCGTGGATTCCAACCACCAGCAAGCCACTCTGCTCTCCCACACCTCCAGTAGCCAAAGAAAGAGGATCAACAACAAAGCAAGAGGTAGCCATGTCCAGTTCTAACTCCCACAGATGGGTTCCAAAATGTGGGTCGAGGCAAGGTCTTCAAACCAGCTACACATACTGCCGTACATAGCTACAAAGGCACAGTCTTCTGAAGGCCAAATAAAAGCTATTTACCTCAAAATGTTTAAGAGTAGAACACTTTCGATTAAATATCTTTATAAACATGAGTAGTTCCTAGGAACTAATTGAACAAGTGTGCAAAGATGTGTGTAAATGGCTGTTTACCACATTTAAACAAGCCAAAAATTGGAAAAGGTTTAGATGCCCACCAACAGAGAATTGGTTAACTATCTGGCACATATGCCTAATGTCCAGTGACTTAGCATGCAGTCATTTAAAACAATCATATAGATCTTTATTTGTTAATATGGAAAGTTGCCTGCCAATCTACTCAATGGGGAAAATGAGATTATAATGAAGGTATGGCACAAGTCCATTTCAAAGGGAAGTTAAAAGCTCTTTACCTGTTTCAGTATCAGAAAAAGACAGAGAGTATATATGGGTATATATTTATCAAATGATCAAAATATTTGTCTATGATTTAGAGGGCTTGAAGGAATATTCCCTGCTCTCATGGCTATCTATCTTATTTATTCTTTTTGTATATACGTTCATATTATGGAATCAGTGGAAACTCAGAAGTAAAATGTCTTTCCTGCTCTGATGTAATTCTGGTCTCCTGTTAACCTGAACAAAATATTTCCCTTCTTTTCTTCTCCACCCCTGACCTCTGCAAGTCCCTCTTTGATACGCAGATGTCAGACAAGCCCCTCATCATAGAGGCATGTTCTGTGTGGAGACTGGAGTGCCATCAATTGCTCTCGAAAACTGCTTGCTTCTCCAACAAACCTAGACATTGAGAAGCCCTGGCCCCTCAGCTGCCTCTCCCAGATTTGTCCATCGACCACTCTCATTTTTATTGACTTTCCAATTAGACCTCACCCTATGACTCTGCATTGCAAAAAGAGAAAATGTCTACTCTGATTCTCTATCCATTTCAGCTGGTTCCGCCTTCTTGAACCCTGAGGGGGACTCTGGCACTGAGGCAGAAAATGACCCGCAGCTGACCTTTTATACCGACCCCTCTCGGAGCCGGAGGCGCAGTCGAGGTAGGAATGATGGAGGGGTGTGAGCACGGTGTATGAGGGGAAGGCAGGGACCAGAGAGGGCTCTGTGCACTCGAGCCAGCATCACCAGGAAGAAGGCTTGGATTGCAGTGGGTGCTTGCTCCCAGGAAGAAAGAAGAGCCTAGAGTCCAGTGAGAGCGAGAATCATCTCTCCCAGATAATGGCACTCTCAAACAAGTTTCCAAGTTGTTTGAAAGGCTGTTTCTTGGTCAGAAGACTCTCAATTCCTTCTGGAAGACTTGGCAGTCATGTTTTGTTATTCAGAGAGACAAATAAAGTGGGTGAAGTTTGTTAAATGAATTATCAGTGTACTCCTCATTAATTCAGCTGCATTGGTCTTGGGATCGAGCTGGGATAGAAGGGCACAGCCAGTAAAGGAATTATCTAGGAGTTTTCTTTGACCTTCAAGTCTTTACTCAGTAGAATCTTGAGACCTAAGCCTCCAGACCCCTCATTTCTCCTGGTACAAGTTAAGGAAACTGATTTGTTCTTTGCATTGGCTTAGTTGTGCTTCTGTGCAGTCGCTGTATATATGCTGCAGACTCATCCTTAGTGACCTCAGAGATGACTCTCGGTGCTGTAGGCACCACTGTCTACTCCTCCTGGTGTTGCCATTACCTCTGAAGGAGCTGTACAGCTGAACACCAATGAACCTCAGCATCTACTTGCTGTGTGGTGTTGCATAAGGACACAGCTCCTCTGAGCATCCCTTCTTGCACAGATTGAATGACTTACTAGTAACTCATACATATGGCTTCTGTGAGGATTACATCCTTTATTTATTTTGGCAACTGATAAAGTATATGAAATCACCATTGCTGCTTGCAGATCTTTCCCAATGTAGTCTATAGCTTTTATAGAACCCAATCTTGGAATATATTGAACAGACTCCCCTTGAGATACTGTGGAGGATGTATGAATGGCATCAACAGTGTCCACTTTGTGTGGACAGAACTCAGTAGCATTTCCAACCAATACCTATCTAGTAGCTTTCAGAACATACACATTTTGGCTGAGTCCTACCTCTATTCAAATTCTCTTCACACAGAATTCATTCTTCCAAGAAACTGTAAGAAAGAAGGTGTTTTCATTCTGTATTCCAGAGTCTGTAGGCTTCCCAATCTTTAACGTTTGAATTTTTCTTCCTATTTTTTTTTTTCTGAAGAGCCAGTGGGGCTCTTAATTGTCTACCTGTAAATGTTTCCTTTTCCCTGAAGTGGGAATGCAGGTGACAGTATCTCTCCCTCCCTTGATCCTCAAAACATTTTATAGAACAGACACACGATCTAGGCTGTATCAAAGCAGGTGTGTCTTACTCCACTGAAGTCTTATTGAAGAAGACGCCTGGTGATGAGTTAGTTGCTTTACAGCATAAAATGATTTGTTTCTTTAAATTCCAAGCCCCTGTAATGCATCAACTGTCTACTGCTATTAACTAAACTATAAGTGGCTTAGGGGCGGAGCAGCCCTAATTATTTTTTCAAAGTGCCTACTAAAGGATTTTACCTATAATACATGTGTGTAAATGCCTGCTTAATTGGACTGGATACATCAATCAGACCAACAGAAGCATCTTCTAACCTACCTCCTATGGGTCAGCCTCTGTGATAGGTAGTGGAAACAAAAAAAATGGCACAATGATAAGGCTTCCTGTAATAATATAAATAAATAAAATGAGTACTCAGAAGCGATAACACTTAATTCCACATGGCAGCAATAGGAGGCAATAAAGAAGAATTAAAACTGAAATATAGGTAGTGCATAGAATGTCTTGGGTAAGAGCATTTCAGTAGTAGAATGCAGTACATAAAAAGCTCAGAGGACTCAAAGAAATGTGGTTGTCAAGGAAGTGAGGGAGATGGCAGCTCCAACCAGGGTATAAACATAAACATAGAGGGAAGGTAGGGGTGAAGCCAGAGAAGAAGCTAACTACCAAAGCAAAGACCTGCCAGGCTTTTGCAATTGCACTTGCTTCTGCAAATGAATAGGAAACCATTGGAAAATTCAAAGGTGAGCAGGGATGCTAGATTGTGGGTTGATGATGCACAGAGGAAAGGGACAAAAATATCTGTTTCTAGTTATTGCAATCACGGGAGAGCAGTGGCAAGTGCCTGCAAACGGTGATGGCATTGTGTGCTAAGAGCTGTAACAGTAGAGTGCACTGAGGGCTACAGGGGCAGGGATGAGTGAGAATCTGTTCTTGAAGGTTTCAGGGAAGTGTTTTCAGGAAGTTATTGTTTGAGCTGAGTCTGGAAGGGTCGGTGTGGACCGAGATGACAAGGTGACAAAATGGCCTTCTGTGGAAAGGAGATAATATGTGCAGAGTCACTGGCACGGAAGGGATGGTCTGGTGAGAAAGCTGAGAAATAGCTTTACTACGTACGGTAAAGTCTAGGGTGTGTGCTTGTGGGTTGTATAGAAAAGGAAGTTGAAAGATTGGCAGAATCCAAGAAGCTGTGACCCTGTTGTGATGACAAGTCTTGGACTGCTGTGTTAGCTTGTCAATTGTGCTATGTGGAGGTCTCCTTGGGAGGCAGTAGAGATGCTAGCTGAGAGCCGGGGTGTGTCTATGAGGGGGAGACAGATACTCCCCAGAATCCTAACGTAAGATGAGGGAATGGAGATGAAATTTTAAACAAAATGAACACACACACACACACACACAATTGAAGGCCTTGGAGGTGAGAAAGTGTGTCCTGTGAACAAGCCGGGAGAGAGCTGGGTATAATAGAGTTGTTTGAATTGAGAACTGAACAATGGAAATAGGACAGGAAGCTGGGTTTTGAGAAATGTGACAGGTGTAGTTTGGGATATGTGGCATTTCGGTGCCAGAAGGTGTTGGCTGTTGGTGGCTCTGCTTCTGAGGCTGGGCTGGGTGGATCTTTAAGTATGAGGAAATGGACTCCACGCTGAAAAGATCCCAGTGTGAACAGCACCTCTCCAACTCACAAGAACCAGAGGCTATTGGCAGCCTCTGCATTTCATCCTCCCAATAGCCCTCCCCACAGTCCCTCGGGAGACTCCACACACTGATAGATGGGCGGTCTTGAGTCCCATACTCATCCCCGTGTTTCCTGAGAGCAGCAGTTCCAAAGGCTCTGTCCTTTATAGAGAGTTGGCTCTGGACACACTTTGCAGCCTCTTATGACAGCTACTTCATGAAGCCTCAATTGTTATTCAATGATGTGAGCCCTGTAGAGCTCTGAGCACAGGTACCTGACACATAATGACCATTTCATAAGTGTTAGCTGTCACAATTAGGGCCTCTACTTGAGACTTATTTCCCTCTTCTGTAAAGTAGATAGTCCCTCTCCAGGCTCACAGGTGTGTATTATGAAGAGACAAGGATTTACCAGGAAATAATGTACAGAGAAACTTAGCACAGCTTCCTCCCCTAACTGGACTTACAATACTATTAATAATAAATATTAACATAAATAAGAAAATTCCCTAAAAGACTATACATTCCATTGACTTGCTTTCTCACCCTCTCACACATCCTGCCTCCAAGTACCACCCTCTGCATCATCCCTCTGCTTGCCACCACTTTATCCAAAAGCAAGAGAAAATCCAGCCCCCCTCCCCAAATGAGCAAAGTAAGCTCTTCCATTTCCATTCCTTCCAGTGGTGTCTGGACAAGAGGAGAGGATTCTGGTGTGACAGCATCATTGCACGCCTATAGAAAAAAAATGCATGCTCTCCTAGTTGGGGAAGTTCCTCCTGGAAGCCTGGGTTTATACTGTGGGAGCCTGGGTTTAGAGCACCCTCTGCAAACAGCAACGGGATTGAACTACAGTGATTATAAACTATTTTGCCTCCAAGAATTTTGAACTCAGCTAGGGAAGGAGAGGGAGAGATGTCCCCTTTGGGACCTCTTGTGAGCCTGACCCAGTCAAATCATAGAGAATCTGCACTCAGCTCACCACTGCTGACCTTGAAGGCCACCAGGTGGCCAAGTTCACTTCCTCTTCAACAGGTGATGTCCCCAGTGAAGCTTCCTGAGGTCACATAGTGGAGATATTTTCTGATGGCTGGGAGTTAGGTTTGCCAGACACGCTTTTTGGCCAGTAGAAGGCGGAGTCAGACAATCAGTGCTGGTATTTTTACCACCGTGTCCTGTTTTTGTCTTGCTTTCAGTGGGCTCTCCCCGAAGTCCTGTGAATAAGACCACCCTGACCCTGATCAGCGTCACCAGCTGTGTGATTGGCCTCGCGTTCTCCTCTCACGTCAGCTGCCCTCTTGTTGTCAAAATCACCCTTCATGTCCCCGAGCACCTGATTGCTGATGGTGAGCTCATTCCGCCAAGAAGGTGACAGCTTCTTCAGTCAGTTTTCAGGCTAGGCAGAGGACAGACCAAACAAGGGCCACTGTCCTGGGGAAGAGGGATGTGCTCCAAACAGGAAGGAAGAGGTTACAGTTAGATTGTTCACCAATGACCTAAATAATTGAGCTGATAACAAACTGAATGGGTCATCTCCATAGAGAAATGCAAAGCACACTGGCTACAGGTGGATGGATGCCACAGTCCTTTAGTGTTCGAGGAAGGAAAAGCTAACTGGGGCAGTCGAGGTGTTAAAGGCTCAGCCATGCTTTGGTTTGCTTCTCCAAGGTGAGAGATTGCTTACTGTATAAACTTGCTGTAAACCGAGACCTCGAAAGTAAGACTTTACTTTCATCCAAGGGAACCCCAATGCAATGAGGGAGTACCATAGGTTCTGAGAGTTCCTGAGTCAGCTAAACCCAAAGCACCTAATTGACTTGTTAATGTCTGTTCTCTGGTTGCTGCAAGGCTGAAAGCAGGTGGGGAACATTCACAGCATCTGAGGACCTGCTATTTCAGGGCATGCCATGACAGGCAGTGGGTCACTGTTACCTGACCCAATGCCAACGCCTTGTAGCTAAGTCTGATGGAGCCATGCCATGGTCAGCACAGAGCCTCTCAGTCCCTCTATCCCTGAGGAACACTCCAGCAATATGGGACGAGGTGCAGCAATAGGGGAGGATAAAGCTGGAAGGTTTAATTTCTCTGGCCTTCCAGGAGTCATTGTGATGGCAGAACCTCCATCTGCCAATCCCTCACACTAGTACTAATGGTAGGCAAAGATTGGTGAGTGTAATGGTCCTGGATTAGGACACGCTCATCTCTGATGACTTGTGCCTATGTATTGTGTGTGCAGCCGCAGACACGTTTCTTCTTTGTCACCCTGTAGGGAGCCGCTTCATCCTGCTGGAGGGAAGCCAGCTGGATGCCAGTGACTGGCTGAACCCTGCCCAAGTGATTCTCTTCTCGCAGCAGAACTCCAGTGGGCCCTGGGCCATGGACCTCTGTGCCCGGCGGCTCCTGGACCCTTGTGAACATCAATGTGACCCCGAAACTGGTAGGCGGGAGCACCGGGAAGCGGGTAACTGTCAGAGAGAGCATGCCTTTTGCAACCACTCCCTTGAAACTCAAATCATTTCTCCCAATTCCACTGTCCCCTTTCCATTTCATGAGTAGACCGCCCATGGATATCACCATGTGTTGAGCCACTGAGCATAAAAGCCTGCAATAGTCTGGCAGGAGCCTGGACAAGATCTTAATTGCAGCCTTATTATGGAAAGGACAGTTTGGAACAACCTCCATTGCCCATTTTGTCATTATCTACCTACTGGGACTAGCCATTTTATAATTGTAAAATTAATTTATGTTTATTATAAAAATAGTATAGAAGGAAATGATAATCATCTGTATTTCTGTATCCGAGATAAATCACTTTAAAACTTTTTATGTCCTTTCTTTCCATCACTAGCCAATACATATTTTTAAAAAGATTTCCTGGAAGCATAGTAAGTCTAGTTGAGTTTTCCTGAATTTGTATCCTTAATATTCTATCATATGAATTTTCCATGATCATAATCCTCAGTAACATTTTAATGGCCATTTGCTGTTGCATTGTGCATTTGTATCACAGCTCATTTAAACAGTCTCATTACTTTAAAGTTAGAAGGCTCTCAAGTTTTTGGTTTTATAAGTACTATTAAAGCAAACCTCTCCACAAGGAAATGTAGGGCACATGGGACATTATTTTTCTTCCAATGGATCTTAGAGATAGATCACTGCACAAAGGCTGTAGACGTGTTTAAGTGTGTTACTCCATCAAGCAAGGCGAGGGTAGTTCTGAGTAAGGCTCGGATTCAGGTGGTGTGAAGTGCTGCTGCCTTACCCTGGGAGCATGTGTGCTCAAGAGCCTGGGTCTCTATGCCAGAAAGGTGTATACTTGTGTGGCGAGAAAGAGTTTACTCTTCTGGCTATCATGGCATAATATCTAACAGAAGCAACTTAGAGGAGAGAGGATCTATTTTGGCTTGTAGTTGAAGGGAACACAGTCCATCATGACAGGGAAGGCTTGGTATATGGGGTTTTGTCTGAGATGGAGGGGAGTGGTGGCGTAGCTTATTACATCTTTATAGACCAGAAACAAGCTCTCACTGAAAGTGGGGCTAGCCTAGAACCTTTAAACCTCTTCTCCTATGACCCTACACTTGCCAGCTAAACTTCCTGTCCAAAAGTTTCCACAGCCTTCCACTGCCACCAACTGGGGACCGTGTATTTAAACACGGAAGCCTAAAGACAAAATTTCACATTCAAACCATAATAAGAGGTTCATAAAGAGTGGCCTCTACACAAAGACCATTTTCAGGAAATGGAGTATCACAGGTAGAATCTCCATGGAGAAGTGGTGTAATACTATGGAATAAAGGAAGGAGTCATGAGCCAAATCCTCAAGATCTTTGTCTACCATGTGTAACTCTGGAGAGAGAGGTGGGGTTCAGCAAGGACTTTCTACAGATGTGGCCCAAGATATACAATGTGCATTTTTGGTACTTTATTATTAAATCTCTCTGAGAAAGTAACAGGTAACTGTGACATCTAAAGTTCATATTCTTAGGTTTTAAACTTATTTTATGTGGGCCCATGACAGAGATTCTAGGTCCCCATATGGAGGAGAAAGTACAGCACTTTCAACATCTGATATCTAAGACGGTGCTTACTCGCCGTTCCTCCTACGCTGTCAAGGCAAACACCAAACCAAACAGATGGGCTGTGCACCGTGCCCAAAAGCTAGCATGCTTGGAAGAAATTAAAAAGAGCTTGTCTCAGAGGTGGGAACTCTCCATGTAGCAGAGCTGGCCTCTGGTACCCTTGTTCTCCAGCTGGTTAGGATTAGGAGGATTTGGGACAATCTTAGCTGTTAAACTCACTTCTGAGAGCAATGAGAACTCTAGAGAAACTTGCATGCTTCCTTTTTGCCTTGAAAGGAAATAAAGGGCCCACAGTTACACATGGAAAGGAGGGGACTGGGTGTTCTATGCTTGGGAGGGTTGGACACCAGCCACCTTCTTACCTTGATTAGCTGGGCCTAATTTTCCCAAAGTCCCCTGGCTACCTACCTACAAGGAGAGTTTGTCTTTAACCTTTCATGAAACCAAGCAGAAATAAGGTTAGCGAAGGTAACATAATATGTCCAGATATGCCCACTCCAATATGTATGTCATTCAGCTCTTTAGGAGGTAACCTGTACTAAGCATTCATTCCTGATGGTTGTGCCAAGGAAGTTGGTTGTCTGTACCAAAGAAGTCTTCCTGTCTACCCTTCAGCCCCTTCCAGATGTCGAACTTCTAATCCTTCCTATAAAATGATTTCGGGAAACCCCTCCCCTGCAAATAGTTTCCTGGTATCTGTGATAACCAATGAATTCCCAACTAGAAAGTCACAAAAATAGGAACCCAAGGCCTGCAGCAAAGCTAAGGCAGGAGGACATCTCCATTTGGTGTGGCAGCTGAGAAACAATGCTGTGGAGCCTCTCGTTTTCATTAACGCTGGAATTGGAAACCCCCCTCCCGTGCTGCTTCTCTCTGCACATGGAATGATGTGGTCATCCCACACTTTCATCACTAAGAAACTTTATCGACTCCCACACTCCATCCTAGAGCCTTTCTCCAAAGAGCTGAGTGTGGGAATTGGCTCCAAGTCAAGTCGACGTTATTTTTTGCAATCCTCCAGCTAGCTTACTTGGAAATGTCAGAGTGTTGGGACATGTGCTTTCCCAGCCGAGCTGAGGGGTCTGCCCATATGTATTCATAGGGCTGTGCAAATGCACTTGTGTATTTTTTTTCACGCAGACACACGTACCCATAAACACACAAGCACACAAACGCAGATGCTCAGGCACTGGGAAGGAGCAGCCTTTGGTGCCTGGAGCTCCCCTTAGGCAGCCTTCCTAAAAGTGTCCCAAATCTACATGTGTATTTAGACATCTCATCTGCACAGGACTCCACAACACCAGGTGTGAGAGACAGAAACATGGACTCATTCCACCAGATGCCCACATCTCCCTTCCCACAATCTGTAGGTATATAATGCTGCACACCAAAGGAAGGTAAAATGGTAAATAGAACTGAGGTTGCCTAACAGCTAGTGTTACAAAGGCAAGATTACCCTAGATTATCTGGGTGTCCCAATTAAATGACAATACTTCTCCAAAGTAGAAGGGAGAACAGGTCAAAGTGCCATGATGAAAGAATGGCTCATCAAGGTAGTGTATCCTTTGAAGATGAAGCATGAGTCATGAACCAGGCATGCAGGCAGCCCTTAGCAGGGGGAGAAGCAAGGAAGCAGATTCTCGCTCATAACCTCTAGAAAGGAACATAACTCTGTAGAGACTTACTCTGAAGGCAGTTTGATCTTAGCCCCAGAGAACCCATATTAGTCCCCTCTGGCCTATACAGGCATGATGCAATGAATTGATATTGCTTTAGACACTTGAGTTTGAGATGGGCTACAAATACACCAAAGGAAGAACAAAAGAGCTAAAGGAGGGAAATGGGTTGTGTTCCCCCTTCCTATACCCCCATCATAATCTCAGAACTCCTAAAGATGTTGGGGGGGGGCTACAAAAGTACCAGGGCTATAGGAAACTTGCTGGGTTATTTCAGTTCCAGCCATCCCCTCCACTTACATTCTGACACCATGTTACATGGGAGGGGCGGAGCTCAGTGACCAGCTTGGACAATAGTAAACTGTCACTGGCAAATGTTCTAATCGTCCCAACTCCTCAGACCTGGTTATGCGTGAGTGGGCTTGACAACGTAAAGACAAGACGTTTGTACCTGCCACCTGCAGCTTCGCTGAGCACTGTGATCCTCTTCTAGCAGATATCAATTGGTGACGGGTCAGTCCTAGGACCCAGGTACGGGAAGATCTAGGATGCTTTCAAGTTCGGTTCAGACTGCTGATGACTTCACACAGCAGACTGTGGTCCATCTCCCTACCGCCTTGTAATGACAGGTGGGAAATGATTGTGGCAAGAAATCATGCTAGGCAGTGTTCATCAAGTGCTCATCATGTTGTCACCAAGTTTAGACAATCAAAAACTCCCTCACAATACTACAAAGTGACAGTATTTTTATCCTCACTTTAGAGCAATGTTGCCAAACTGCCTAAACCACTGCCTACTTAATAGCCCAGCTGAACTATATAAGCTCAGGGTGCATGCTATACCAGAATTCACAAGTCTGTTCATTTTACGATGTTTCTCCTAATGTTGCCCTTCTGGAAGGGAACCTAGATGGTAGGCTTAGGATTCTTCTCTTTCCTTCTGAGTTACTGTTGAAAGCCTCGGTTTCTGATGAGGGCTTTTGCCAGCTGCCAGTCTTCTTGTCCACCCTGCCAGACTGGCCTCTCAGGAGCATCTCTGGTCTAGCTGAGATAGTCACAAAGCCTTAAGGCTGTGGAGTGTAGTGTCTACTGGGTCCCATCTTAGGCTGACGTTTCCTGTGAGTTCTAAGGGGAACACTTTGCGGTTGGTTGTTTTCATTTTGTTTGCTGGCGGCAGACTACCTAGCTGCATGGGCTTCCTCCCTGCTCGCTCCAAGCCTCTGCTCTGCCATGTGATCAGCTGAGGACGAGACATCTGCTTCATTTCTCAGCCACATCAGTTCTGACCACAGCCTCCATTGCCTTTTCCAAGCTTTGTGTAGTGATAGGGGAGCGCCACTCTGTAGTGTTCTGTAGCGAAAGGGGAGCAGGCAGGCCTGCTTTTCGTCCCACCCGGCTCCCGCACGGCTAG
>LOEQ01000950.1:99055-119005 GCA_001685075.1 Bramus lutescens | reverse complement strand
TTTCTTTCTTTCTTTCTTTCTTTCTTTCTTTCTTTCTTTCTTTCTTTCTTTAACGTGTGCAAGGAGCACAGGCATACATGAAAACTCAAACTTGACTGTTTTAGTCTTCCCCAAATCCCTAGTTTCCCAGATCTTTCTATGGCCAACACAAACAGGTCAAAATGTATCATGCTGCTGAGGGGCACGGGCCAGGTTTCCAGACAATGCAGCCTCAGCTTCTTTGCTTGTTCCGAGTCACTGTGTGCCCCTCTCTCTGCACTCCATCTCTCTCTGTCTCAGGCATTTTTTAACCCAGTTAATCAAGAGAGCTCAGCCCCCATTTTGTTGCTATAACCTAGAGTGTACACTCCTTCCCAGTTCACTTCTGTAGATCCATCAAAGCACTCTCTTCCTTCAGGGTGTTCCAAGTCTTCTCTCTCAGTTTCCTGGGGGTTGTTCAACCCTGGGCTTGACTGCTAATACCCAGTCTTGGGGGTTATTAGGCAATTTGGTGTTATCCATGTCCAGATGAACATTTCTCTTTTTAGACAAGGGACAGCCAGTCCTATTTAATAAAAGCCAACCACTACTTGAAGCAGTGTAATGACTCAGGGCTTCTGGCCTTAATTTGGTTTTATAATAAAACAAACTGTGGTGAACACAGTCAACCCAAGGAACCCTTGCTTCAAGGCCTTTCTTAATTCTTAGATAAGGTTGTGACTCAGTCCTTCAACTGTAAAATGAGCAAAGGTTCTGCCTGTTCACCATGAAAGGTGGCTCAACATGTTTGTCCCCAAGGTACCAAGCAAAAGTAGGTACAGAGGTCTCTATCCCCTGCGCCAGCATCTTGCAGTGGGCTTTCTTCCCTTACAGTGTGATCCACAGAATAGCTCTGCAGCCGCTGTGACGTGTTACACTCTCCTTGCTGGGCACTTTTCCGTGGCCATGACATGTCTCTCTGTTGGATTCCTATGTACACAGCCACAGCGTCCGCGCCTCATGTGTTCACTGCCATCTGTCACAGCAGATGCGGAGACTGTAACACTTCGGCTTAGGAGGGCATCCAACACCCTTGTGGGGTCTTTAAAATTCACAGCTAACAGTCGGAGTCTGTGCTTACACGAAACCCCTCTTAAAGTCAAGATTTAGCAGTTGGTTTCCATAGTAACTTTCCTCATCAAGTCTGAACTCCTTGCAGTATAGATGGCCAAACTGGATTGAGGAGGAATAAAGAAGAGGGAAGTTTGGTGGATTCTAGAAATGAAGATCTGTTGAGAGGCAGATTTTGGATATCCCCAAACTCTAGCCTGGTATGTTTGAAAATTCCTGATTCTCTGACTTTGGGTGGCATATGCCATTATACGGAGAAAAGCTTTATCTGTTGTCAGCAGTATGTCCCCACATGGTAATAAATGATGGAAGCCTCATGTGGAGATAATGACCATGAAAGCAATTTGAGAAGGTAAATGCGTTACCCAAATGGTAGGTATTTACGTCATTAGGAAAATAGGTCTCTGCTTGAACCTGGAGTTGTTACTGAATTTATTTTTACATGTTTTGTGGTAACCAGATACCAAATGTAGAAGCTACTCTTTGATCATTAATCCTTAATTCTAGACCAGGTGTCCAGCTGAGAGTATTCTTGTTCTGTGTTTTTATTTTTGTGTCAGAGTCTCATGTAGCCTGGGCTGGCCTTAAAATCACTCTATAGCTGAGGATGACCTTGAGCTTTTGAACCTCCTGCCTCTCCTTCCCCGGTGCTGGGATGACAGGCATTCTCTACTATGTCTAGTCCGTGTGATGCCCAGGATGAAACACAAGGTCTCGTGCATGCTAAGCAAGTATTCTACCAATGAGCTGCATCCCCAGCTCCAGTTGAGACAATTCTGGGAATCAGAATGTTATGCTCAACACTCTCTTGTGGTTACATCCTGTTTACTAGCATACTATTCATGTCTAATTGGCAACAAGGATAATCAGAAGAATATAAAAGATATATTTGAGCTATTAACTTGTTAATTGACATATATATCTTTATATTTGGGGGTGTTGTTATCTATAAACCAATTAAATTTTTATTTGCTTTTTTCTTTTGTGTATGTATTATATATCCTGTGTGTGCACATGTATATAGATATGTCTTTGGGTGTGCACGTAGAGTCTGGAGATCTACTTCAGTTTCTTCTTTTATTGCTGTCTATACTTTTTTAAAAAAAAATTGGCACAGGGTCTCTAACTGAATCTGGAATTCACCCCTTCTGGTAGAGTTCTCTAGTCTCACCTGTCTCTACCTCAAGACCTAAGGTTACAAGTATACACTGTTGTGGCTGACTTATATATGGGTGCAGAGAATCCAAACTCAGGTCCTTAGAATTGAGCAATGCATACTCTACCGCTGAGCCGCATACTTAGGCTAAACATTTTAATGATTTAACTTTGAACCGTAATTTGATGGTTAGTATTGATTGCCAGCTTCACAAGACCTTCATACTCATGGAAGAAACAAACCTCTGAGCATGTCTAGAGGGGTTATTTATGGTGACTGAGGTGAGAAGACCTGTCCTATATATAACAGTTACTGTCCCATGGGCTGGAGTCCTAGACTGCATACAAAGGGTGAAGACAGCTGAGGACCAACATTTATCGTCCTTTGCTTCCTGATTGCAGATGACGCCCTTCCTGCTACTGTGACAGACTGTACGGATGAGTCAAAGTCACCCATAAATTGCCTTTGCCTAAAGTTTGTCACAACACAGGACAAATTGTTAATGTCCATAGTACCTATGACAAGCCTACCTTTTTGAGGAGATTATATTGCCCTATATACTTTGCAGTTTTGGGTTTGTGCTATCTTTGAAATTCTTAAGGTATAAAGTCTGATTCTCCTACTACTTTGCCCTAGTACCTGCTTTTTAAATCTTATGTTTCTTTCTTTTTATCAAAAGGTGGCCATTGTTGGCAGATTTTTATCACTAGCCACCCAATTTCAAGCCATATTTTCTGATGTTTTACTTTAATCTCCATGGTTATTTGTAGCTATAACCAAGTACCAGTGAAGGTAATAAATTTGGACTCCAAGTGGGTCAGTGGGTTCCAATATAGCCTGTGATACTAAAGTCAGAATGTGCTGTACATGAAGCAATGTACTGATCGCTAATACTCCTCAGATTTATCTAAAATTCAGAAGTTGCCCATTTTCAGTAGTCCAGCAGTTGAGTGTTTTGGGGATAGGGGTCAAGTAACTATTATTTGGTATAGAGGCCTGGGAGGCAATAGCTTCTAGGTAAATCTCAAAATGCATGAGCTAAATTCTGAAACAAAAATTATCTTGCTCACACTGTTCAGACTCTTCTCTAATATCAGATACATTCTATTTTTTATTAAGTTTTATCTTCATAAAGAGAAAATAGCATTTAAAGCTGTTATTCTATTTATATCTGTCTTGTTTCTCTTCCTTGAGAGATAAATAAACTGTATGTATATTGTCTCCTCAGGACTTGGTACCTTTGTAAATTTGTTATTTACTAATTTCAGGAAATCACACTTTGTTATTTCACTGTTTATAAATTAAATAATCAGTCATTAAAAGATTAAAAGGAAATGTTTTAGTGTAACAAGTCACAGTGGCTCAGAGATAAGTAGCAAATTATACAAAATCAGTCACATCAGGAAGCAATGGATGCTGTCTTCAGGACTGGTACTCAACAGAGCTCTGGGTGTCAATCCTTTGGGAGGTCTCACGTTTGCTTCTTAACTGGACGAACGTCATGCAACCCTGCCTTGGGAAGGGTGAAACCCACAAAAAGGTAATCTTGTATGCAATTCCAGAAGCCTATCGGACCTCTTGGTATGCAAAAACTAACAACAACGATAACAACAAAATAAACTTCCATAAAACTAATGATGGGGAAGAGCAGGAAGATTCTGAGCTATGCAGGGTGTAGGTGATACTTGTTTACTACCTTCAAAAGATAACTTGGCATTTTTCGCTAGAAAATGTAGTTCCTATCAAAACAGAAGAAAAAAATTGCAACCTCCTTTAAATTCCATGGCAGTTCTGTGGATTCAAAGCATGGTATGATGACAGTATCTCAAGTGACATCGTCATAGGTTCATTTTTAAGAGGCTTACAAGTCTCATACCTTGTCCAAGGTTTGACTTCCCTTATCAGCATAATATAGTAACAATACTTAGGTTTCAGATTCTTAGAAAGACTTCACATGTGGAGACTTTAAACATGTACCCATCACTTGCTATTGCTGTGTTATTGAGAAAGCAAACATAAAATGTCCCCTTCCTCAAAGACGTGATGATCTTTGTGCATGCAGTGCCTTTACACAAGTGTTTTGCAGATGTTAAGATCTCTTAAAGAATAAAATCATCATGCATTAGAAAATGGGGAGATTCGTTCATGAGGGCAGTGGCGAGGGGCATGTGTGACACAGTGGGCTGTATTGTATCACTCACGGTATTAACGAAGTCGGGGATTAATCTGATCATTTCACATTGATTTTCTCAAGCATCGACACATTAGTTGATCGGCGTGTGTTTCTCTTTTCTCCCTACCCTGATGCTAAGGTGAATGTCTGTGCTACGAAGGTTACATGAAGGATCCTGTCCACAAGCATCTTTGCATTCGGAATGAATGGGGAACAAACCAGGGGTAAGTGAGACCGCAAGTCTGCAGTTTCTAAGCCACTACATTCTCTCACAGGCACGATGGGAGTAACTGTGCACAAAGAAGTAGACTTCATGGGTGCTTGAATTCTGAACAGTCTGTAGTAAAAATGTCATTGTGCCTTTCGATAGTCATGTCATGCCGATGACGTCCATGCCATATATTCCTCCATTTATGAGTCAGGAGATGCTGCCTCTGACTTGCAGCCCTGAAGCCTCCAGCTGGGATCTGAAAATGAAGCTGCCTTTCTCTTGCTTTCCACTCCACCTCCATCCACAAGAATTCCACAGGCAGAACTTAGCTGGTGATTTTGTTGGAGACACGTGAAGCCATACAGATTCTGCTGTAGCTCTCTTGGAGCTTGATGAGTCCTTTGAGAGACTAACAGGCCTCAAAACATGTTGCTACCAGCACTGTGAGCAGGTGTGACATATGAGACTCAGGAAGTGCTCTGTGCTGACAAAGAGTATTTGTGCCTGATCCCCAGTTGCCATTTCTTTGTATGACTTTTACGTTCTTCCAACTACATGTGACTGGGGAAAAGTAGCTACTTTATCTATTGCCTATTATTGTTGTTGTTGTTTATATTTTGACTGTTTTTATTGTAATAAAACATATATGTCATAAATTTACCAAGTTAATAGGTTTTAAGTCTATGAGACAATGAAATTAAGTAAACATACATCATTAGAGAACCATCACCAGTGTATGTCTTGTTTTGTCACTTTCAAAAGCAATTTTTGTGTCCTGTTTTGAATTCTGAGAGTTTGCTTTCTGCACTGGGTAAATGGTGGGAAGGATCAATAAATGCTAACTATTAATAGCAATCAGTGGACTAGGGAGAATCAGAAGGAAATCGAGGCAAAATTTGTTGGTAAGTGATTTCTTAGACTGAAAATCCTGTGTTTGCAGCCTGACAAAGTGAAAAAAAAAATTAAGCAATGTCATTGCTGGCATTCCCGTAGAGACTCTCACTCCTGGGTCCATCATCAACCCCTTCTATGTGATTCTGATGAACAAAACCTAGACTTGTCTGTGTAGTTCTGACTTTCAAAGCAATAAATATGGTGACAAATGGGTGAGAGTTTGGAGAAGAGCAATAAAAGTGATTGAGGAGCCCGAGGGAGTGATTTATGAAAAGGGGAGAGAGGAACTCAGCTCCGATGACTTAGCCAGCCAATGACTAGTCAAGGTTTGATAGATGCCCATAGACACGGAAGAGGCCAAGTGTTCAGGAACTGGTTGAAGTTGAGGGATAAGAACAAGAGTCAGTGAAGTAAGGAAAAGGAAATCTGAGTCACAGGTCAGAAAAGCTAGGGAAGTCAACATATTCTTGTGTTAGTGAGAATAACAATTCTTGTGCTAGTGAGAATAAAGAATGGCTTGATGGGAATGGATTCTGTGCTTTCAGCAGATAGGCAGCCCACAGGATTTTAAAGGAAAGTGTTTGGTGAGAGAGTAGAGGACTTGGCTAATAGATGTCAAGTGAGGTATGAATATAGAGCGACAGTCACTATTTAAATTCTTCATTGCTCCCTGACTCTCATTGCTGCCGAGTGATTGGCACAGTTGCTGTGGAGCCAGCCCTTTAGCTTATGTGATGGCCGAGAATCTCAGCTGACCACAATTCTTACCAAGTAAAATGTTGTAAAAGGTGATGGATAACCACCTCTCTATCTCTATCTCATAGCCTGCAATCTTGCCACTGAAGAAAACAACTACAAAATATCATTTCACGTTTGCTCTAAATGATCCAGCCTAGCCCTCTGCAGTGATTGGATTTGGTGGTTAATCGCTCAAGCCTCCCCATCCCTAGCCTGGCAGACATAGCGTGTGAGGATGGGCCTGACTTCCCTTGGTAATTGCAAAGCCTTTGTTATTCCCTGTGGCTGGATGTAGAGACAGTCTTAGGATGCAGACAAGAGCCCCCAGGGGAATTGGTAGAGGTCCCAGCACTGGTGTCATTTGGAACAAGACAGACTAAAGCACTGAGCTGCAGACTGGCAAGAACATTAGCCCCAGGAAATAGACAAAGACACCTAATCTGTCATCTCCATCTCTAATTTCCATTATTCTATGATCTTCACTGTCTATGAGGTCTCATTGTGGACACTAATAAAATCATAGAATAACTATTAGGAGGAAAGAGAGGAGTGAATATCTTGAGGACATTGGAACAGAAATGATAAGCAGCTTGAGTTTATATTTATAAAACAATGCCAGACAAATGGATGCATTTTTTTCTCCTGAAATAAAAAAGATAAGTGAAAAGTAGAAGATGCCATGCATCATGATTTCAATCAGGGTACCGAAATAATGCCATGTTTCTTTAGATGATTTTCCAAAAATTATTTGAGATTGGTTTGAATATAAAGAATGCCACTTAAATTGAAAACTGACAGATTTCCAAATAATGATACATATTGGAGTGCTATGGGAAAAAATCAATGATAAAGCTTATTTCCCTGGAATTTTTATTTAATGTTCTAGACAGTGAAGGTGAGTAGCCAATATAAGGGGTAGTGATATTTCCCTGCAAACATTCTGATAGGACCTACGTTAAGACTGAAGTAGGTTCATTCTAGGCAGAGAAACCAAATCCAGGTCTGGTAATAGTCTTTAGTGAGAAATTAAGGTTGATATGCCAGGGAAAAGGGGCAGAAAGGCATTTGTGCCTTTCAGACAAGGAAGAATGTCATTAAAAGACATTCACACAAAAAGTTACAAATGGATGCTTCTGTAAAGCAGAGAAGTTGCTTCTGAAACTTTATACAGCTGCAGGCTACCTCTAATTCATCTAATTCATACAGGTGTGTGTGTGTGTGTGTGTGTGTTTGTGTGTGTGTGTGTGTGTGTGTGAATATGTAGTGTCCATATGATAGTACAGTGTGTGAGTATGTGTGCATGAATGACAATTTGTTTATAGACTGGCTCTCTCGTCTCTGTGTTCTGTCATTTACTCTTTGGTTTAATCATGTTTTCAGCAAATGTTCACCTCATTACTCTTCAGGTCTGCCTAGGAACAAGGTGGAGTGTATGTTCTGGGAGAACTAACAGTCCACCTAGGAAAATGGGTATATAATGAACAATTGCAATGAGTTCCAAGACCTACCAAAAGAAAGATTTTGAGTAAAGGTCAATGAGAGCATCCTCAAGGGGTGACTTAGGTAAGTCTGAAGAACTAGAATAGAGTTTCGTGGAGAAGCCAGACGTTTTAACTGTTTTATTTGATAGGTAGGGAAACGCGGAGCTTGAATTTCCAGGAATGGTAGAGAAGTAGCTCCATTTAGTTTTAAAGTGTCTTGCACATGGCCAGGAGAGAAAGCTAAAACGGGTAAGAGTTAGCTCTCAAAAGAGGTCTTGCTTACCGAAGCTTCAGGCACAAAAACCCATTTACAGGATTTTAGACCTGTTAATAGAGGGTAGGTCCTTAAAGGAGTTTGTGTATCCTCTTCCTACACAAGTAACTTGAGAACCCTTTATAATGAACTCAAATAACTGCGCGCACACACACACTCACACACACACACTCACACGCACACACTCACACACACACTCACACACACACACACAAATACACAAGCTCAAAACCTATTGATATTGTCTGTATTTTATTTATCTAGATTCTTCAAGAAAAATATATTCCTGAAACTGTCCCAAAGACAAACAGAAAAGAATATCCAAGAACTAGAAAAAGCCTATGTATAAAGTCTATCAATGACTTGCATTGCAATAATCCTGGTATCTCAGTCCTGCCAGCAATGCCCAGGAAATAGCAAGCAAGTTGGGATGTTCATGTCTTGATCTACTCAGTAAAGTCAGCTGCTTTGGCTTGCACAGGTGGAGAGGTCCAGGTGAAAGAATATAGCATTGTAGAATTCATTGCATAAGAAGAAATTGTTCACTAAAAATAAAAATTCAGGACTACGTAAGCAAAGTTGTGGACGACAGATTTCTAATGGTTTATTTTAAAAAATGGGGTGTTTGAGGTTACATCCTTGGCCTTTGATGCTGGCAACAAAGTCAAGCATTCCTGTGATAACACTCTGTATCAATCAACCACCAGGGAGAGAACCCTGGGTTGAGGTGTCCTAACTAGTGCATGGTTACTGTGTCTTTTATCTTTCCTGTGGGAATTTTCCAGGTGACTCCTTGCCCTCCCATAACTGTGGCTGCATGACACAGCCAGCGCCTCTTAGAGTCTGCATTTAATAGTTGTTTGCCAGGATGGGAAAGACAAATTGAAAATGTTCACAGACGAAAAATGAAAACAATAAATGAGGGTGGAAGAAGCAGGAGAGATTGATTTACATGAGAATATCAGAGGAGAAAAGAGACACCCAAATTTATTTAGATACTTCGGAGTTATTAAGAAAGACCATAATAATGGCTTTTTGTTAAATTAAAAGTGTACTCAAGGGCCTCTTGATACATCTTTCAGAACACCACAATTAGATTAAATTCATGCTTTTGGAGATTCCTGGTAAATAATAGTCTGATTACTTATTCTGGCATCTCAGCTGCAGAGGGCAACACCAAGGAGATTCTCCAATAGAGAAATGTAAACTAGCATTGGGCTTTAATGCTGAAGGGTAAAGCCAGAGTGATAACTCATGAGGTGGGGCAAGGCCTGCTGAGAGAAATGAGCAGGTGTTTTCCCGAGGATTTAAAAGCTGTTGTCAGGCATGACCCTGGTGGCAGAGTGCCTCCTCTCTCCATGGCTGCCCAGCAAGATGACACCTCTCATAGGACATCCTCAGATACTGACTCAGTAACTCATATATGTCCACACTGCCTTGAGATGGCCTCGTCATTGTCTCAGGTGCTTATGTTCTTCTGTTTCTGCAATGAATTCATTCTTATTTATCCAGTGGTTACTGCTTAGGCAGGAAATCCAATCTGATATAGATCAGTGTCCCATTTAAAACCCACAAAATCCAGTGTGTGTGTGTATGCTTGTATGGATACATTGTATGTGCATATACACATGTGTGTACTTTCACGAGGCCAAAGATTGACATTAAGTTTCTTTCATAATTGCTTCTGCACATTATTGTTTGAGATGGGGTCCTGTCACTGGGGGTCACCCACTGGTTGGCCAGCAAATCCTAGGGATCCACCTGTCTCCACTTCCCTGAAGCCGGGATAGATATGCTCCCTAAAGGCCAGCTTTTGACATAGGTTCTGGGGAGTTGAACCCAGGCACTAATTCCCTCAGTGTGCCATGTCATAAACAGTTTGTAAAAACCTCTTCACAGCTAGGCTAGAGGCCACTGTGCAGTTGTAAGTTCTTCCTGGGTTTTGGGCTCTGTCTGAACTTCTTTGATCAGCTACGAAACTCTTTGGAAAAGACTCAGATAAGAGTTATAGACCCTGATAACATACATTTCCTAAACTTGGGGAACCTATTTTTATCCCACCATCTGGTCTTTTTTACCCCACTCCCTTGCTTATTTCTATGTCACTGAGGTCATTTACCTTTCCCCAACCCTGCAGATAAAGCACACAGCACGGCCACCAGCTGCTGCCTTATCTTCACCACCCCCCTTCTGCCCTTCAGCCTAGACCTCATTGTCTGTGCCCAGTTCCTGTCACTGGCATGCCATTCACAAATAGGATTATTTTCCCATTAGCTCCTCGCCCCCATCTCTAACCGTTGTCACTAATTCCTAACAAAGGTTTCAATTAATTTAGTTGACCATTTATTTGTTTTCTTTTTTCCCCTCCTCTTCTGTTTTTGTTTGGCTTTGTCTTATCACTTGCCTCTGTCTGCCCTTCTTCCTCCAGGAGTCACAGCAATGCTGCTGTCATTCCCTCCTCATTTCAGTGCTAGAATAGCAGAGGGAAGCTCTTGAAAGGAAGCCTAAATCCCCTGGTCCCTTCTCGTCAGAAGCAGCCTGCAACCTGATTCCACTGGAAATCCACAGGCCACTCCTCCCTGAATGAGCAAGCCAGAACTTGAAACTGGCCATCCATGCCAGAATCTTCTCTAGGGCTTAGTCGGCATCTCCCCGCAAGCACCAGATGGCTTTGGAAACTCAGGACCTCACTCTTAAGGATTTTCTCAAGTGAAAACACCGTTTATTTGACCAATTTTCATGAAAACTATTTGGTCAGCCACCTGAGTTTAAAGAGGTCCTTTGTCCTCTGCAGACAGACTTCCCAGGGCATGACCCCTCTGTGACAAACAGTATGGGCATCTAATCTGCACAAAGGCCCCTTGAAGCTGCTGCTGACTCTTGGGTCATTTTGGATAAAACCCTTGACTCCCTTCTTAGAAACAACACTTATAACCCTCTTGGTCACTTACAGATGACTTAAGAGCAAGGTGTGACCAAGTGAGTGGCTCCTGCACACCTGTGCAGTCCATTTAGCAACTACTCATTTATCATTTTGGAACCCCATTTCTGACTTCTCCATTTGGTTATTTCAATTTCATTGGTCTTGAAGAAGGTCCTGAGTCTATAGAATATTTCTGTTGTTTTTGTTTGTTTTTTTAGCAGGATATAGGGTGTGTGTATGTGCCTGTGTGTATGTGTGTGTGTGTAGAAATATGGGTGCACATGCTTTTGTGTGTAGAGACCAGAGGACAACCTAGGATGTTATCTCCAAGAATACTGTCCCACTTCTTTGAGGCAGGATCCCTCATTAGCCTGGAGGTCTCCCATTAGCCTAAACTGAATGGCCTGCAAACAAACTCCAGGAATTCCCCGTCTCTGCTCTCCAAGTGCTGGAACTAGAAGCACGAGCCATCACAGCTAATGTTTTCATGTGGCTTCTGGGAGTCAAACTCGGATCCCTCAGTTTGCAAGGCCATGCTTTATCAACTGGGCTGTCTCCTCAGCCACTGAGTATGTAGTTTTGATATGTTCCCTCAAAAGACAGCAAAGCACAGCCAAACTTGAGAAAACTTCCTAGGCAAGCAGCTTCCAGACCCTCTGGTGAATGGGGACATCCTCTTCTCAATATTCCATGCTTTTCCAGAAAAAAGAAGAGTGTGTTTGTAAAATAGTTACTAAAAAGTAATTTTCATTTGCTGATTGGAAAATGGAGAGCCCCAGAGGTGAATCAACTTATCTTAGATCACATAATTGGTGGCCGAGCTGTACAGTAACAACTGACTAGTGGAGATAAATCAATTGGATAAATATTTAAGAGAGAGGCATGAAAAGTGTGTAATATTCCAAGAGTTGGTTATTAGCACTAGGTGGGTGGCAGACTTGCTTGTATTCATTCCCCTTCCCTAGGCAAGCAAACTCATCTTCATCGACAGCTCTCCCCATTTGAGTGACAGGCGTCCACCTACAGGGCTGCCTACCCTCCACAGGAGGGGTGACACTCTACCAGACTTCTGTCTCTGCCGAATCCAGTCAAGGCACCATGAGACTTATTTTAAACAGTGCTGGAGGCGGGAATACTCATATTTCCTCCAACATGACCACCAGGGTGAAAAAAAATCAACCTCAATTTACCCTCCCATCTGCTCAAGAATGGAAGATAAATTGTTTCAATTTTATAGAAATGAATGTTTTATATCTTGCCTATGCTTTCCAGCGAGTGTCCTGAATTCATATATTCTATTGAATGCATGGATGTTTTCCACTAAAAATGCTCCTTGAGCCCTCTGTTTCTGCGGGTTCCAGTTTCAGAGTACTGGGCGGGTGAATGCTGTGATTTTTCTTCCCTTTGGGGATTTGAGCTATTTATCTTTTTTTTTAATCAATAGAAAAAGAAATTCACTCATTATCTTATGCTTAGAGAAAACCGCCATTACCATTTGTGTGTATTTCCTCCAATTTCATTTTCGGTGCATCAAAAGTTCTTGCTGCCACCTCCTTCCATCTGCATATTCTCTGTTCTTTCTCATAGTTTAACAGTGAGTGTGCCTAAACTATATAATCACCAAAAGCAGGGAAGAGACCCAGCAGACTTCTACAACTAATCCTGCGGTGCGTTCTTTTTCTTAGACTTTTCGATAAGGTAGTTAGTCTCAATGTCTAATGGAATGGTCTCAGTTTTAACCTGTTATAGTGGACTAGAAGAAATAAATGGTTTTTGAGTCTAGCATTCAGGCCAAGTTTTTAGTACATACACCTCTGCAAGTCAGTATAATAACAGCAAGTAGTGTCTTACACATTCACTATAACAGTGTAGTGCTACTTCAGTTCCTCAAATGCTGAACAATTCTTCATGTGATGCTAATTAATTCTTATCATTTATTGCATGTAAGACTATCGTGCTGAATAGTTTTTTAAAACTGTATTACCATGAGAGGCTGGAGAGATGGCTTAGTGGGTAAGAGTGCTTTCTTAGCAAGTACAAGGACCTGAGTTCAAATCCAGAACTCACAAGGCTCCTGGGCATGGCCATGTGTGTTTGGCACTGTAGAGGATACAAACAGGATCCCTGAGGCTTACTGGCTGTCATACGATCTCCAGGTTCAGCGAGAGACCTAGTTCAAGGAAATAAGACAGAGGATGATGGAGCAGGACACAATCATCATTCACTGGCCCCCATGAACACCTGCACGCAGTTTTGTACATACACTACATACTTACACTCACACACATACCTTCTCAAAATAGAAATAAACTCTGTGTGTGTGTGTGTGTGTGTGATATGTATCTTAACAAAAGTCCTACTTAATGTTTTTTAAGAGATGGGCAATTAGTGATATTTATACCAGCTACAATTTCTGTGAAAGCAATTTCCATAAAAGTAATCTTAAGGTTTATTCTTCCTAGACAAGTAGTTTAGATTCTTGCTCAGCCGCTCATGCTATAATCATTTTTCTAAGCTTTAAATGGTATATATAATTTCAAAAAATAGAAGGTAAACATTTTGTCACAGCATAGCTAGTTTTGTGCTGAATCTTTTGTTTTGCTTCATATGAAAGAAGTGCATATGGCAGGGAAAAACTCTTTTAAAAAAGCAGCAAAAAGTAAAAAAAAATCCAGCTCACCTAAAATTCCTAAAATTTTATCCCCTTCAGTGAAGCAGTAAACACCCCCCCCAAATAAAGTGTGCATATGTGTGTGTATTGTTGTTTGGAACTCAATGGTTCATTGGTCAGCATCACTGAAGGATGAACGGAACTCCTTGAACACTCATGCCCACATCCATGTTGTATTCCTTATATCATAGAGGAGTTCAATAACTGAATCCTCTTTCCCTTCCCAGGTAGCCACCTTCCCACCTAGTTATCGTGGTGACTTTTATTCTTGTATTAATAAATAAGAAATCAAGGTTTAACTCAATTGGTGAACTCAGAGCAACAATACAAACAAATCTCTCACAACCCCTAGTTTACGAACCTTTCCACAAGGTTTTCCTCACTGGGATTAGTATGTTGACTTCAGGAGATGCAGCCAGTGCCAAGCTTGCCCCCTGTGCTTGGCTTTTGGACTTAAGAACTTTGCATTCTGGAGTCCCCAGACTTCCGTTGTAGAGGACTGTGAAATGAGTCCGCACATAGCCGCGTAAAACCTGAGGTTACATCAGCCCAATTAGCTCTAAAGTCGCAAGTCTCTTGTGGGGCTTCCAGGCACTGGTTCTTAGCATGACGTCATCCACCCATCCTTGCAGATGTACAGCAGGTCCTCTTTTCTCTATAACCATGGGAAAATCCTGGCTTGTAGAGGAGTCAGAGTTCTCTACTGTGAGACAGTCACCAGAGGGGATGCCATTGTCAACTCTGGGAAATACCTGCCTGAAGCTTAGTTGATGTGACCAGTGAACCATCCTTGCAGGTACAGGAGTCACACTTGTGATGATCACATTCATAGTAACCAAGTAGCCTCCACATGATCCTGGAAGCCACCCTTCTAAGTAGTTGTATTTGTTGATTTTCTTGTAGTGGTGGCAACTTCATTTTTAATCTGATTCACCATTAGAAAGTATGGCCCATTGTAGTGAAAATGTCAAATGATAAGGTTACTGGTTGCATAGCACCCATAGGTGGAAAACAGAGAGAAATAAATACTAGTTCTCAGTTAGCTTTCTCCTTTTTAATGCATCTTGGGACCCCAGTCCATGGGATGGCACCACTGTCATTCAAGATCGTCTTCCCACCTCAGTTAGTGAGGTCTCTAAAATCCTTCAGTAATATGTTCATCTCCTAGGTCATACTAGATCATGTGAAGTTGCCCATTACTTACACACAAGTAGAGGAGATTTAATTCTTCCTTCAAAACTTTAAGCTAAGGTTTTTGTCCACATTTTACAAGCAAGAATATAAAACCACATTTCCTACAGAAGACTTTGTTTGGTCAAAGACTTCAAGGGCAGTCGTTCCCAACAGTCTTAAGATGAAAGCAGGGACAAGGCTGAAATTTAGCTTTAGCTTTCCAAAGACAGAGACTTCAAGAGGTGAGACTAGTTTCAAACAGTAAGTTTGTGTTCTGAGTTGAGACTCTTTCAGAATGACACAACATCCTACAGAGGATAACAAGCCACTAGAGGGACCTTGCTGGAGGCCTAAGCCCAGTAAGTGCCATTGGCTTCTGTCCAATTCAGGTAAAATGGCTCTTCAGCTAGATATATACTGAGGGGCCCTAAGCTGTGACTGTTTGTGGGGACAGGCATTTGTTGCTGAGTATTTTTGTGCTATTATTAGTGCAAAATCGTGGCCAGCATCCAGCCACAGTGACTCATCTTAGCAGAGGGCATGTGCCACCTATAGCAAGACTCCATCCAGAGGTTCACAGTTGCCTGCCTCCAGACACAAAGGAGAGCGAATGGAACACTGGGACAGGTCTTTGCTATGGGCAGTGTTTATAGCCCTTGCCCAGGGAGTCATGAATGAGTAATGTGTTGTTCACATCTGAAAGACAGGCTTTCCCATTTTACTCATGCTACCTGACCTAAGGACCAGGCCATCTGGGACATACCCAGTTTTCTCTCTTGGATATTCTTAACAGGCTCAATTCAGTTTTGCTCAAGCTATTTCCTGTTAGCCAGCAAGCTGCATCTGTCCTATCTACTTCGGTTAATATTTACCCACCCATTTTATTATTTTACTTTATGAGGTGGGAATTGAACTCAGAACCTCTTGCATGCTAGGCAAGTGCCTACCCCTGGGCTCCATCCACGGCTCACACCTGTTCATATTTAACCTTTATGGGAGAGAGTGTAATATAACAGAAGAAGCAGAGGCTGACAGACAAGGGCTCAAGTCTTTCTTATACTTAAAAGACCTTGGCTTTTGGCTAATTTTATAACTTTTATGAGCCTTGATTTCATTTTCACTCACAATAAAATAATAGTATCAATTTAATAAAGTTATCATAAGGATTATTGAGAAAACCCAAATAAAATATGTTGCCCTCAGTGATCTTCATAAATATGTAAATTCTGGATCAGCATACAGTGACTGTCCTCACCAATCTTGGTTAGCATTAATTGTGACCTATTTTGTCCTTCTACGACCTTTCACAAAATGAGGCAATTTTTGTGTCAAATTGGCAGGTGAGGCTAGCCAAATCTACCACCAGAGTGCAAATTACACAGTGGGAAAAATATTTTCTCATGTATCATTGCATTGTCAAATCCTAACATATTGCCGTGAGCATAGGAGGAACTCAGTCAGTATTTGCTAAATAAGTGAAAAGTGTGCCTGTCATACAAAGTCCTCCCTGGGCAAAGGCAGTGACTAAGTTAGGATTATCAAGTTTTCATGTGGTTTGGGAAACACATAATCAGACCTCTGTTTTCTAAAGGTAGCTACAGGTCTTATATAAAACCTTATTAAATTTTAGCTTCCCTCATGGAAGTGGTGAGTCACGTATCTAATTTTAGGGACAAGAGCAGGAGTGTATCAGCTGGATCACTGACAAATGCAGAAACTTCGAGTTGGAAGTCCACCTCAAGGTCATATTATCCAATGTGTCACTCTGTGTAGACATCCCTCCAGCGGTCTTTGTAGCAGATGGGCTTCCCACTACTGTTTGAACATTATTAGTGATGGGTACAATGGTGTTTGATGAGGCAGCTCATTCTATTCTTGCAATATGGATTCTTAAACAGATCTTTGGGCTGAATAAAAACGCATTTCCATGTGACTTTCACCTGTTCGGTCAGTTTTGTCCTTTATAATAAAAAGGAATGCACTTCCTTCCTTCTGTGCTTCACAGCTAATTCCTGTGGTAGCTTGATGTAGATTACAAAAATATGCTGAACTTTTGTACAGTATAGGGTGGGTGCCTGAGAACAAATAACATTGTCAGGTGTGGGCTGGCTTGATCTTAATTTTTCTGATGTTTCAGATCATTGTGTACAGATAACTGCTTCCAGACTTTTCCCTCTCAAAATGCCTAAATCTTCAAACTATTCTCTCTCTTCCTCCCTATGCATGTGGGGGGGAGGGAGAGAGGGGGGGAGTAAGAGAGAGAGAGAGAGAGAGAGAACATGTGTATGTGGAGGCCAGAGTTCTGCATCAAGTGTTTTCCTCATTCTCTACCTTATTTATTTTTTTTACTCAGTCTCTTACTGAAACTGAAGTTCACTAATTCTGCTAGGCTGGGTCCAGCTGGTGAGCATCAGGGAATATGCCTGGCTCTACATCACCTGTGATGAGATTATAGATGTGCACTTGCTTTAAAACAAATTAGTTAGATTAGTTAGCAGTATTTTCCTTTAGTTTCTTTTCTAACTATAATTTTTATTCTTTGAAATTGTATTACTACAGTATCCCACCTTTCCTTTCCTATCCAATCTCTTCTATGTGACCTCCCACCTTGGTCTCTCTCAAATTCGTGAAATTCATGGCTTCTTTTTTTTCTTTTTTAACAGGTATATATGTAGCTTAATGGCTATCTATTCCTAAATATGTATTAGAGTCCCTAAAATATTACTTACATGTATATGTCTTTAGGATTGACAGTTGGTATTGGATGACCAATAGAAGGACCTTTCCCACGAGGAAACCATTTCTCAGCATTCCTTCATTGCCTACAGCTCTTTGTCTAGGCTTGAGGCCACCAACTGGGGTTTCCCTGCTAGGTCCTGAGAGTGTTTGGATTTGGGGGGAAAAATCACCTGATAGAAAGGTGGACTTCAACACAAAGAATTAAGCTGCTCCAGATGTCAACAAAGTACAGTTGAAGAAATTGCAGTGCCCCCACGGTCCCAACAAGCAAGGAAGGGAGACTCTGCGTCAGGTGCATTTATGCCTGACACCTGGTTTAGGGTAATAGGCCATGTTTACTAAGCCCTTCCTTGGTCACAGGCATTATGGATAAATGCTGTATGACTAAGCGCACTAATTCCTCAGCAAGTTTCACAAGTGAGGAAGCTGGGACACAAGAGGACACATAACTAGCATTAGATTCCATGACAGGAGTGGAAGGAGGTGGGATGACCTCAGAAGTCTGGCCACAGGCTCTCCGTGAGGTCTGAGAATGACTATGACCACCACGGAAGCATTCAGATAGGTTTCTCTCAGCAGCTCCTCTCAAAGTAGGCCCAGCATCCTTTGCAGCCCTAGGGAACCATATGGTCACACACTTCCATTTTTTTTTCCAAGGCCAGCTCAAATAACTGCTCTACCATAAAACCTTCCCAGATCTGCAGCTGGAAGCTACCTCCATATTTGTTTGATCCAGGCTTGTGGCTTTCTTGTGTCACTTGGTGCCCTGTGCTATCTTGTCTTGATGTCCTGTTAATACGGCTTTTGGAACAAGGGCCTATTTTGGAAACTCTTTCTCAGCTATACTCAATGGGTATTCAATAAAAAATTAATGGTTTCTAGTGAGAGTTCTAATATTATGAGACACAGACTCACAGGACAGATGTTTATGTAAGGGTCATGAAGGAGAGTCTGTCTTGATTTTCCTTGTAACACATCACTTCTACTAGGGATTTCTTCTTTGCTACCCATCCTTTAACGATCCAGAAGCCCTCTGTAATCTAGTTCATTTCAGAGACAGGGAGTTTTAATCTATATAAAACTGAGCCAGAACATAAGAATTAAGATTCTACCGATCATCTGGGTCCAATTACTGGCTCTACCCCTTATTAACTACTTTCTTCCCTTGAGCAAATCCTAAAGCTCTCTGCCTCTCCACTTCCTCTCCTATAAATTAGAGTCATTAACAGAAACTATTTCACAGAGGCCCAGTTAGAAGTGACATCATCACTTAGTAGTCACAGATGACTGGGCCCAGTAACCTCTCCCGTTCTCAAAATCCAAGAAGGCTTGTGTCCCTCTAGCATTTGCGTCTGCCCTATGTACATCTTCTTATATTCTTTAAACTAAAACTAGCTTACTTATAATAACTAAATACAATGTAAACGCTCACCCAACAGTTCTGTGTCTGTGTTGATTAGGAAACGAGGAGGAAGAAGAGTCTGTGATGGTTCAGTACAGATGAAATTCTTTTCAGGTTGCAGAACCCAAAAGCTGACTGTAAATGTCAGAATCCTGGAAGGCAAATGTGTATGACCCCTGTAGATAGTTGGTAACACCAGTGACAATAAACTTAGATGGTTCTTCTTTTCAGAACCAAGGGTGTTGGCTAGCAACAGATATAATACTTGCTAGGGAAATGGTTTTTAAAAAAGAGAGGCCTTGCTTCCACTGTTCAAAACCTTTGAATTCTAGCTACTGTTTAACAGTCCATGGGCAGCCTAGGTTTAATTTAGTTTGGTTTTTTAACTTTTTTTCCCTCTGCTAGCCTCAAAGACACTCCTGTTCTTCAAAAGCCTTGTATCATTCTTGCCCAAATTGTGCTTTGCACTGGGCAGGGGAGGGTGTTTTTGGACACAATATCCTAAACGTGGGCCTCTTGCCTAATTATTCTGCAGTCATATGCTCCATGGAAGCCCCCAGCAAGGCAGGTGCCCTCTTTGAAGTCATTAGTCTTCACAGCAGGGAAGGTACATCATCAAAGGCTCTGTTTCCCAGAAACCCCTGCTGCACCCTTGTGCACCAAAGCATTGGGTGGGGAGGGGGAAGAGAGGAGCCTACACATGCATTAAATCTACTGTTTTCTGGGCCCTGAATCACAAATCCTTTGAACTGAAGCTCAGAGAGAAGGTTGATGATGCTATCTCAGAATTTCTCCCCATTTTTGCTATCTTCAACCAGTTTAGAAATTAAATTGACAATGGCCTGGAATATAAAAAGTAGGGCTTGGCTGGAGTTTGAATTGGTAACCTAAGGCACTGGGAGATAGGGGTTAACAAGAGAAAGGAATGTTTCTGAAGATGTAATCACTATAAGCTGTGATGCTGGAAAACAACCTCTCTCTCTCTCTCTCTCTCACACACACACACACACAGAGAGAGAGAGAGAG
>LOEQ01000950.1:58431-82887 GCA_001685075.1 Bramus lutescens | reverse complement strand
TGGTAGAGCACACCTGTTGCTTTGGCTTTGGACTAGTATCTAAGGTACGGAGGCACTCACTCCCTTGGTAACAATAAATTACAAAGGGGGGAGGGGATAATGGAAGCACAGTCTTGTTGCTCAGACCTTCCCAATTCACCCATCCTAGGCCAGAGTCCTTGTTTGACCAGCCTACCTTCTTTTGAACGGTACAGTGACTGCCAAGAGCAGGGAACAGAGAGAAGGAAGACAAAACTTCAGTGACCTTGAGGACTGGAATCCTGGGAAACTAGGATGGGTGTGGGAAAAGGTGCAGAGCACAGCAGTGGGTAGGTAGCAGGGTGGGCAGCAGTGCTGAGAGATGGACAACAGTGGGGGGAAGAGCAAAGAGAGGGGAGACACATGCTGAGCTGGCCCAGGTAAGTGGAGATGGATCTGGTGTCGCTGGCATTTTTTTCCTTGCCCTAGCATAGACTAGCCATGCTATCTAGATCTTGTTTGGCCCAAGAGAGGGGAACATGGAAGAGTTCTTTTGATATAATCAGAACAGGCAAGTCTCCCCTGAATGGACAGCTGTGTGCAGAAAAAAGCCATCAGGTAGGTTTGAAGCAGAAGATGAGTACTTGCAGCAGACAGAGGCAGCGAGCTGCTTCTTCACGTGGCCTAAGGCAGGGTGGGAGGAGGGATGAGAGAGGCATGGGTGAAGGCACTGAAAGAGTGTTGAGGGGAGTGGGTGGGGTGGAGAGATCTCAGAGCTAGGATTGGCCTTTAGAAGACCTTTGCCTTTGCCTCCCACATTGACTTCTCATTGAATGTGAACTTCTCTGAGAAGCAGGTCACTGCTAGGCTAAGCAACTCCCTTCTGCTAAAGGCAAGCCACAGAGGTGGCCTGGTGGTATTCAGTCTCCTGACATACTCCTAGCCTGAGAATACTGAGAACACCGACGGTGTGTCTGTGTGGTAGCCCAGAGTACAAGAGCAGAATGGTCTGGTAAGAATATGGGTATTCTCGTTGCTCCTTGGCCTAAGTGCCAAACACTGAGGCATGCGAATCTCATCTGACTGTGGCTAAGGACGTGTTATACAGACTCAGTAGGATCTGTGTGTACAGGAAAGGGCTGAGGAGATGGTGTCATGGGGGGCTGTGTGAATCTTAGAATGTACCAGTCTGATCAATCATAGACTTCATGATATAAATCTAGGGAATTCAGTGACAGGTAGGAAAGTACACGGATAAGAGGGGCCAGAGGTTGGTTAGTTATAGGAAAGCCCTTGGAGATGTGTAGACTAGAGAAGAAGTAGAAGGAAATACTCAAACAAATGTAGCAAGAGCCTTAGGATGGCTTGGCTTTGCCCCAGAAAGGAAAGCTGAAGCTCATGAGAATGGTGCGTATTTCAGTTGAGATGCTTTTAAACGAACCAGGCATAGTGACATACACTTGCAATCCCACCACTGTTTCGAAGGAAAGAAGGGAAGAATGCTAAACACCATAACACCCTCTCAAAATAGAATGCATTGCACCGGGAAGCACGGCCTCCCACCCTTTGGCACTGAGAATGAAACTCACATTAGGTGCATGTGGCGGTGGGTTCGTCATGAGACGTGTATGAACTATGTCCAGCTTCACAACAGTGCGACACGACATTGTCATCGTTCGTGCTTGAAAACCACACATAGGATTACAGAAAAGATCACGAAAAGTCTTGCAATATTTTAAGCAAGCTTCTGATTTGCATTGGGTTGCATCTGTAGCTGTCCTTGGCTGCAAGCAGCCCATGGGCTGCATGTTGCACATGCGTGCCAGAAGCATAAGTCTTAGCATTGTTTGATCTCACAGAGAAATCCAGGCTGCCTTTGGAGACTATAATAATCTCAATATTCCTCCCCCAAAGAGTCCAGTCTCTGAATGTTTTCTGTGTGATGGCACCCTGACCGCCTGATAAAGCAACGACTTTGCTTTCAGTGGTTGTAACAGAGGCAAAGTCTGTCCATCCCCTCAGAGTGGTACTTACTGGCCCCTGTCACTCAAATCGGAGAGCGAGAAAAATCAAAAGCCAAACACTTCAGAATGGCACTTTCAAACTGTTCCATTCATGTTACTGTCTGTCCTGAACAATTACAGCCTCTGCTTTTTGTTGCTGGCTACTGCACCCGTGGTGTGGAGAGAGAGAGAGAGAGTAAGGCCCTGTGTTGGAGGATGCTAAAATCCCATAGAAATGGCAAAGCACTCCCAATGTCTGTGAGGCAGGAGAGCAGGCTCAGCCACCGCTGTCTCTTTCTCTGTCTTGCCTCTGGCTGGGCTGTTACAATTGCTGGACTTCCACAAGTCTCGGCTCATAGTTAGTCAGCTTGACAAAATGGATTAGGCTCCAGCCAGAACATTTGACAGCAGCGCAGCCCAACAGTGGCAATCCCAGCAGCTGTCATTTGTAGGAGTGAAATGGAGACTGGTGGGAGATGCGTGACGGACAGCCACGGGATCTGAAACCTTTTATTAGTCCAGAAGCCTGAAGCTGCCCACCGCTGTGCCCAAGTCCAAGGTCAGAGTAAATACTTTCAAAGTTTCAGAAAGAGAGGGAGACGAAGAGAGAGAGAGAGAGAGAGAGAGAGAGAGAGAGAACTCACTGCACAGGGAGACTGTGTTGTGAGAAGCAGAAAACAAATGTTGAGTTGAGCAAGTTGCCTTCAAGGAAAAAAAGGTCTCTACAAGGAAGCATCCCCAAACCCCCAAACAGAAAAAGTTAAAATGAGAACAACTTAGTATGTGTGAGCTTTAACTATGTCTGTGAACAGTTTTCAAAGGAAAGATGAAGGCAGCAAGTGCAGAATGAGTTAATGCTGCTAAAAGGATTAAGTGGAATAAAATGTGTTTACTAATATACCAGGGAAAAGGCAGCACTTGGGGAAAATAGGCCCACAAATAAGTAAAAGGGATTGAAATCTGCTGTCAGTCTAACAAGACCAGGAGCCTGAATTATGTTTTCCTATCTGCCTTTTATATGAAAAATAACAAGGAGACGCCAGTGGGGATGACAGGGACCATGCAAGGAGTCCTCTGGGCTCTGTTCAGCTCTCAGGTGGCCTGGGCTGAATCCTGAGCTTGGCATACATGCTGTTCACTGACCTGCCTCTGTCCGGCCTTACCCCAGGCCCTGGTCTCCCAGGACCCCTGTTAATTTGTCCTGTTGATCCGTATACCTTAGCCAACATAACCCCGCCATCAATCATCCTCAGGTTCCTCCCTTGAGGGGGTTGGAGCCCCCCTTTTATCATTAGAAGTCACACCTTAGCATCATCATTGCTGTCTTCCTTCCCATTGGGAACCCTGGGCAAGTCCATTCTGTTTTCCAGTCTAGCCTCCTTTGGGGGATTCCACCTTAGTGCTCACCTTTGGATTTCTTCTCCTGTCCATTTCTTCACCCTCCCTGCACCCTCCCCCATTGCTTACTTCACTGGTCTTGCATAAATACATGCATACATATTCAACCCACGAACTCCTCAAGGCCCAGACCTTACTTCTCCAAGTGTACCTGGTTCCATGCTTGAAGTTGATTGACTATTCTTAACTTCACTTGAAAATCTTGGGGAAATGAAAATAAGTCTGTGCCTACACCTCTTCTAGGGCACACTAAGTCAGACATTTCCGGGTGTTTCAGGATCCCAGGTAGTTCAGGAGCTGGTGATTCATTGTTAAAGCCACTAATACTGTGATCCTTAAACTACCCTTCTGTATCAGCAGGGTCAGTAGGACCACAGAACTTACTAGAAATGCAGGTTCTTTAGCTCACTTCTAACCTACTGACTCAGAAGTTCTGAGGTAGGAGCCCCAAATTTACATTTTAATAAGCCCTTCAGTGACCTGGATGCGTGCTAAAATTAGAAATTCACTACTTGACCAGAGGCTTGCTAAGAAGCAGTCACTGAATTGAAGTATTCGGCCGGATTCCTCTGACCCTTATGGAGCAGGGCCTCATTACTTCAAGAATTAGTGCCATTAATAAAGCCACACCTTTGGGATCTTGCTGTCTGTCTTCTTCCTACGTCTTTCACACAGCCCCATGTAAGTCACAGTGCTTTTCTGTGTTTAAGAAAATTCAGAGGCACTAAGATATGCTTATCCTACCACTGAGCCTTAGGGCGTGGCCCGTGTAGAGTTTTCCTTTCTTGACCGGATGGTGCACACTTGGTCCTCTTCCTCTGTTCTGCTCAGTCTCGCCCTTGTTGCCTGCTTCTTTTGTTATTATCATTCCTTTCAATTTTCTAGGTCACAATTTAAGACCTTTTTGACTTACCACAATGTAAGCTCAGATCTTCACTTTCTGTCTCTCACTAACTCATTGCTATCAGCTTCAAAAATATTTTCAAACACCACCTATCAGAATCTGAACTATTAATTGGAACATGTTGCTCCTTCAAATCCCCCAGCAAAGAGGACCAAGCTGCCACACCCTCGGGCTCCCTCCTGAGACCTGACCACCCAGGCTCCTCCCTCTTTCCCATTCTCAAGCATCATCCATCACCATCCTATAGATTCTACCTCCTCAACATCAAGCTGAGTTGAACCACCCCCTTCTTCTCTGCTCCCTCTCTCAGCACCCCCACTTGAGCCTCCAACAGTTCCTCTCTAATTCCCAATCATGCTTTCTTTTGTCTGTATTTTATAACCAGTACTTTTTGCTAGAAATAAATCTAGCTCCATATGCTTGAACCACAAACACTACTCACTACCGCCGGGCCCATCCTGAGGGCAACATCCAGGCTGCTGGGGAAATCTCTGTAACTACCTAAAATGCTCTTTCCCTGTCTATAATGTATCGCCCGAACACACTTGAAACAGACCAGTTGAAAATTATCCTTCAATTTGGAATTCCTGTCCTTCCTCTGCAAATCATTCTGTGACACTGTTCTCAGCAGATGCTTTTCTTCTTTGTGGCTGTCTCTTCCCAAGAATCTCTCCACTGAGTACACTTTACCTTGTACGTGAACGCTCTGCAGGTTCTGTGATAAAGTCCCACAACCCGGGTAGCTTAAAACAACAGAAATGTTTTAGAGTGGCAGAGCCATGCTATCTCATGAAGGGTCCTGCCTGCTTCTCCCAGCTTCTGGGGTCCCAGGCACGCTTTGGCTTCAAAAGGCTTCCTCATTTTAGTCCTTGCCTTCATCATTGCATGACTGGACATCTCCTGATGTGTGTCCATGTCTTTATATAGTACCAAGTTCTTGTATGGCAGGGGGGCTCACTTTATATGAATCTCACCATCTCTCACCCAATCACATCCACAGACACCTCAATTCCAAGTAAGCTTGTGTTCTAAACCATAGCAGGTATACAAATTTCAACACAGCACACCTTTCAGCTTTGAAACCCTGGAGCTCTCTATGGCTTCCCCAGATTCTGTTTGCTCCATTCCACCCTCCCCAAACTCCACACCTGGACATTCTTTCTCGTTGTCCATCAGTCACTTTCCCTTTACTGACTCCATTGCTCCCTCAACCGGCTCAGACCATGTTGGTGTATTTCTAAAGTATATTAGTAACCCCCAAATCTTTGTTCCCTTTATCTTCTGCTACCTTTGTCTGGCATATCTCAAGCCTGGTCTGCAGTGACTTTCTTCTTACTCTTCTGCTCTGGAACTTCCTAGAGCTAAGCAAACCCTGTAGAAGTGAGCCATCTGCATTCACTCTAAGTATATGCAGAAGCTCACACCAGTGCTACAGAGTTATTTCTTACAGTGTGGCAAAAATCCTTCTGGTTTCCTCTGGCATCATGTTATGATACTGTTCCTCAAGTTCCCCTAGTCTCAGATCTAACATGCTGGTCAGAGTTCCTTCATCTCCTTTTCACCCTTGGCTCTCCTCTTCACCCTCCCCTACTCCACTGTGTGTTCAGGGTGATAAATAGTTCTCTTCACCAGCTGGAATCCTCAACCTCTTAATTTCTGTAGCCATTTTGGTGTCTTCTGTTATTCCCAGTCATCCTCTAACCCTTATCCGAATGTCAGATGAGTCCTTGATCATGTAATACTTTCCCGGTTTACTTTCGTTACCTGCACTTCCTAAGGAAAATGCACACATTTACTGGTTTTGTCTTTTTAATCAGTTTCTTGATGAATCATGTTGATGCTGGAGTTAGAATTGCTGCCTGAAACTTAACACTCAAATTGTAATCTGTCTTTTTTTTGCTCCATACCCCATATTCATAAAAATTGCTCTATTATCACAATTTACAATCACTCAAATAATTAATTGTAGTTTTTCTTTCTGTATTCTCCACTCACCAACTCCAAAGACTTTGACTGGGTACTAAGTTTTACTACAGGCCACAGACACACTGATGGATAGACACTGAGGTGGCTGTACTCCAATGATTAAGAATATAGTTGTATGGCTGGTTTTGTGTGTCAACTTGATACAAGCTAGAGTCATCGGGGAAGAAGGGGCCTCAGTTGAGGAAATGCTTCCATAAAATCAAACTTTAAAGCATGTTCTCAATTACTGATTAGTGGGGGAGGGCCTAGCCCATGGTGGGTGGTGCCATCCCTAAGCTGGGGGTCCTGGGTTCTGTAAGAAGGCAGAATGAGCAAGCCATGGGAAGCAAGCCAGTAAGCAGCTCCCTTCTATGGCCTCTCTTTGAGTTCCTGTCCTGACTTCCTTCAGTAATGAATGGCAGTATGCAAGAGTAAACCAAATAAACCCTTGCCCCCCAACTTGCTTTTTGGTCATGGTCTTTGTTTATAGAAACCCTAACTAAGATAAGAGTGAAATCACTAGAGATCAAACAAACACAACTAAAAATACCATAAGGGCTTACAGTGAAAACTACAGGGAGTTTCATAGACAAGGAGGAGATAGGGAGGAAACAGCTGACTTGAAGTTTGGGAGTCAGGACGCTGAGTGGTGACATATGCCAGCCAGGCCAGCAGGGATGACAGAAGCTTTCCAAACTTGGAAGGAGCTGGAGAAAAACAACATGAGCCTCTCTAAGAACTGTAATCTACCGTGGTAGGAGGTAAAAGTGAGAGGTAAGGTTGGCCGGTGGGCAGGATGACATCATGCAGGAACCCAAACGATTTGAGTACCGATTTAAAGAAGGGAAGTTCTGCAATCTTCTAGCCCAGTGCTTAGTTTTTGCCGAATCACAGAGGCTCTTCTTTCCTGACCATGGCCCTTTCAAGCACCCCACTTAGCTCACTAAACTCTGAAACAATACTCGACTGCCCTTGCCTCTGTTACTTCCATGTCGCAGGAACACAAAGCCCATATCAGCAGCTGAATATATTTGAATGAACAAATAAATGACCTTTTCTCATTTTTCTTCTCCATGAATTTTGGCAATATAGTCTCTCTCAGTGAGCTTGTCTGCAAAATGGGAGCATGAGGTGACTAGTCACCATATTTTGTTGTGACTATGTCCTCTCTTCTGTGTCCTTTACTTTCAACACCAGACTCCGCCTCTGCTCTTGCCTCTCTGGTCTGTTTTCTCCACTTTTCTAGCTACCTGCCGCTCTGTGCCTGTGCACCACAAAGTCATCCTCTGGAACTATTGACTTCACCCATGGCAGAATCTTTGTTCTGGAGACCACATTGAACTACCCCTATTCCTCAGTAACTGCCTTGAGCAATCACTGAGAGAGAGCGAGACTATGCCCTGGGAGGCAAGGTCTCTCTAAGAGTCGCATCTATCACCAAATTCATCCATCTTTTTCATCTTGGTTGCACAATGCCAGCTATTCTTTATCTCTGAGTTTTAATCCATGTGTCCTGCTTTCCGAGATGCAGAGTCCTGATGTCACTACGCCTCTGCTCAGAATCTGTCCTAGCTCTCTACTTGCCACAAAAGTGGAGATTCACTTTCTGGTACCATCACCATATTCCTCTGTAATTTACTCCCCACCTCTTAATGGTGCCTATGTTACATTGATAACTGCTCCCTTAGTTGCTTCTGGTGCCCCTTCATGTCTTTTGTGCTCCCTGCTCCTTCTGCAGCATGTCTTATCTCCTCTCTGTACCACAAATATCTAGGTTCAGCTCATTCTCCAAAGTGTATCTAAAGTGGCTCTTCCTGCGTGAGTCTTTTCTTTTTCTATGACCTTTGAACTGGTTATAATCTTTTCTTCCTCTGAGCCCATTTGTTTTCATTTCATTCAGATTATCTCATTCTTCCAAGGACCTGGGTGCTGTTCTAACCTCATTAACCCTGCCAGTTTGCCTATATCCTCTGTTCTCTTGCTGAACAGGGTGGCAGGAATTCTCAAAAATTACAGAAAGGGCTCTGACTTCCTAGAGTCGAGACTAGAACCCTGGCTCTCTCACATTAGCTGCAAGTTTGGGCTAATGTTATCTAGCTTTCCTCAGCCTTACTTTCACCATACATTAAGTGGGACCAATACAGTAGCTGTTCTCTATGGTTCTTAATGAGAGCTGATATAATAAATGCAAAGCACTTGCTCAGTGATTATTAACACACAATAAATCGTGGCTTTTGCTTGTTCAGTCATAACAGTTGACAAACTAAACGCCATGGTTTGTTTACTTGTCATCTTTATTCCATCGGACCATGATCCAGGACAAGGACCCAGCCTTTTATTTGTGTCCCAGAACTCTCCACAGTGGCTGCTCATTAGAGGTACATAATAGATGCTTGGGGAATGATTTAGTGCATTAATAAAGTCCTCGATGGCAAATAACGCCTATTAATCATTTCAATGTCCCTTGACAATGTTTAGCAAAGTGTTTTTATGTGGCAATTGGTTAATTAATATTTTCAAGTAAATAAATAAATGAACAAATGGATGAACAGTTCAATTAAAAGCAAAGCTTGCTAAATATATATTGAATTGAAATAAATTGGTAGATAGGGGAGGACTTTGGGAAAATAGTAAAATACAAATTATGTTTCCTGACAGATATTTTATTCCTCTCTCACTTATTTACATGATTAATCACAGTAACACAGTGATCTGTGCCTCCCACTGTAAATGTTGTGCCCTTATTCATCTCCCTTCTCTTCAGTTAGTTGCTTCCCTAACTTCCCACAGGAACTTAATACGTGCATCTGTGGAGAAGTAGAAAGCCCCAGGTCCATGGTTTCTCTCATACTAGTAGGTCACATTCAGCCACTAGTAGATGTTGAACCATTTTACTTGTATGGCAGTGAATTTATTCAGACCCATTGCCAAATTCTTATCTTGTTCATTTGTGATTAAAGTTGGATGTAAGGGACATACAGCAGACTATGTAGAGAAAGTGAGACTAACAAGCTTTTAGAAAGATTGAACTTGAGACCCTGGTTGCATTAGCCCAGAATACAAACCTACTGAGCCTCTAGATGCAGAATTCATGGAGAAAGGGTGGGAGCAAACTTTAATTCAGAAAATAACAACAGCTCTACTTCAGGCATTGTCCTGAAATTTCTACTTATTCATTCATTTAATCCTCTTATAGTTCCCTGAGAAATAGTTTTTTGACTATTATCATCTGTCCACAAAAAAGGGGGAGTCCTGGAAGGGCAACGAATCTACTTGTATCAGGTTTGTGTGGCTGGCAAACTGTGGCTGCCAAGCTACTCAAATCTAGACCTTGGATTTGAATAGCAATTGTCTTACTCCAGAGCTCCAGACAACACAGGGGCTATCACAAGCCCTTTAAGGGTGGCTTTTCTGAATGACTGCAGGCCTAATGGTGGTCTGCAAGGAGCCTACACCTAGGTGGCTATGCTTTGCCAAGAGGGTAAGAGAAAAACAGCGCAGCATTTCTAAATCCCACCAGTTATCCCTTCTCCAAACCTCACAAGAAGTATTGCATCTGTGCAGTACGAATCATGTGAGTTCTGAGACTGTACGTGTGGCTTAGGTCACATCTGTATGGCTGTATGTAAACACCTGTACTTGTGGATGTGTTCATACATGTAGAACAATATCAGTTTTGTGTACTGCTATGTGATGGTTTAAACAAGAATGGCCCCCATAGACTCATATATATGAATGTTTGGCTCATTAGAGAGTGGCAGTGCTTGACAGAGATTAGGAGGTGTGGCCTTATTAGAGAAAGTGTGTCACTAAGGGATAGTAGGCATTGGGGTTTCAAAAGCTCAAGTCCCATGTCTCTCTCCCTCCTACTTTCTGCAGATCTGGATGTAGAACGCTCAGTTCCTCCAGCACTATGTTGCCTGCATGCTGCCATGCTTCCTGCCATGCTGATAATGGGTCTCTGAAACTATAACTAAGTCCCAATTAAATGCTTTCCTTAATAAGAGGTCATGGTATCTCTTCACAGCAAAAGAACACTGACTAAGACATACCAAATTAATGGAAATGTTGATCTACAGAAATCAAAATGACTGACAGGTTTTTATAAAAATTAATCTATATTACATATGACAGTAACAAGATTTGGGATATCTTAGTTTACCAATAAAGAACTCAATATGCACTCCTCCTCAGTGTCATTCATTATCAATATCATATAAATGAGTTTCATTGAGTTCTTAGGATGCAGTACCATTTCTGCTTTAATGGCAGTTATATTTTGTAAAACACCAATATATAAAGGTTTGCTTGGCTGAAAGATCAGTAATTCTCTGAAGTGCCTGCTTTATCTGCTTCACTTTCTGAAATATTTGTATCTGGCCCAACCCTAGATGTGTGGAATAAGAGAACCCAAAATTTGGAATCCTTAAGGTCAAATCAAGGTAAACCTGATGTGCCCTAAAGTTTGGGAAATGTTTTGGTAAGTGTCACTTTTGAGTGTTATAGAGATAAAGGAGATTCAGTGTTCATGTGGGGGATATAATATTTCAAAAGGACCTGAGAAATAAATGATTGCAGTACTATTATACCATCTGACCTTGTCCTAGAAAAGACAGGCCAAGGAAAACGGGCATCTTCCTGTGGATTGAAGACAACTTCTGCATCAATGGATGGTCTCCACTTAGAGAGCCACCCTAACGGTTATTCATCATTCCTGGATTTAGACCCAAGGCTATGTTTATACATTTTCTTCTGTAGTTCTCATTCCATGGTAGTGAGATGAAGAGAACAGCCATGATGGAAAGTAGAGCATGTGATACGTGATAACTGTCTCCTCTGCCCCTTACTATCTACACAACCGAAAGCAACTGAGTGAACCTTACCAGATCTGCTTACCTCTGCATAGTGGCTACATAGCTGAGATGCTTGCTCTGTAGGAGGCTATGAGATTTACATGGATGCCTCTGAGTGTGGTGCTTGCCTGACACATGATAAGAATTCAATAAATAGAAACTAGTATTACCAACATCTTCTGACTCATTCAAGACTATTTTTTTTCTCCTTTTGCCTTAAATAATTCTGGATCCCAAAATATTCAGGAGAACTTCAAGGCCAACTTTCCCTATCTGAGGACACAAGAACTTATCTTCTGCCTTATATGATGTTTCTTAACTCAAAGATCATGTAGAATTTCTCCCTGTAAGTCAGGTGCTAGGAATCAAAGTAGTGGTGTCTTCTGTGTTGTTGGAGCTCAATTCCTATATTCTCCAACTTGCTATTTTTGACAAAAGACAAAACCCGTGAATTTTAATTTTGTTCATGTGTATATTTTTGTTTATTGCTACTTTGGTGGGGAGGGACAGATCAAAGTTGTGTCCCAGGATCCCCAAATCTAAGGAGCAAAGTAAATTTTCTTCAGTGCTGCATTTTCAAAATCATTTTATATACTTCCAAAAAGTCTTCAGGGAAAACCTCATTTTAAGGGGTGGAAGATAGCTCAGGGGGCAAGGTGTCTGCTCTGTAAGCTTGATGATCTGAGCTCAGATTCCCCAGAGCCCACACAGAAGCCTGAGGCATGGCGGGAACATCTGTGATCCCAGTGCTTCAGAGAGAAGGACGGGGAGATAGCTTTCCAGAAGCTTCTGGATGGACTAGTCTTGTGCATTCAGCAGTGAGCGGGTGAACAAGAGGCACTTTGTTTAATCGAGGTGGAAGGTGAGACCACCTCCTGAGGATTTCCTCTTATTCCTATATTAGTGTTGGGACGCATGTGTACCTGTGGTCACACACATCATTCGCACAATACAAAGATTCAAAATTTCATTTTAACACCTACAACCATCATTTTAACACGGTTTTAATCATAATAGTTAAAATTTATTTATCCCAGAGTTATAGGAAGTTAGTTGCTCATCTTTGAAGAAAATCCTTTCACTGTGTGCAGTTGATGACATAGGCGTTATTATGGAGGAGACAATCAAGTCACACACAGGCAGGGATGTGGCAGTTTCTCACTGCTCCATCTTTAAATAAAATAATTTATGTAAAGCATATTCATGTTCACACATAAAATATAGAATGGAAACTACTGCAAAAAGTTGAATTAAAATTAAACCCATGATTCTTAATGATTTGAAATTTATTTATGCATGCTTCATTCAGCAATATCAAGGGTACATGTGAAGACAGTGGGACTCTGTGGTTTTCTTTCTTTGCTTGAGGTCATAAGACCTGGAGAGAGTTTAGATTATAGGCTCCATTTAGGGCTTCTTCCTTACAGCCCATTGACTGTACAATGCCAAGGGTGAACTGATATGCCTCACAGTCAGGAACATAAACTTCCTATGCCTCATTATCATCAGGAGGCCAAGCAATAGTCAAAGAACAGGCAATGGGTGGGTGTGATGGGGAAGTTTTGAATCTGAGTGCCTTTTTCTCAGCTCTGTTGCATAGAGAGAGAATATTAGCTAGAGGATGAAGGGTCAAGTGTCAGAGGTTCAGGGAGAAAGAAAGTGTTAGCTAGTGGTCTAGAGAGAGGGAAATTGAATGGACAAAGTTAATGCAACTTGATCAGTGGGAAGTATTCAGAGCACACGTGAAGTTAGCAGGCAGGGATTTACAATGAAACCAACAGTATGCTTGCCAGCTGCCTTCTCTTGTGTGACATCGAAATGGAGCCACATGCTCATGGGTTTAACCAGTGTTGAAGTGTTGCAGAAAAGTGTGTGGAGGCAGTGTAGGGATGTGGGAACTGAGGTCAACATGACAAGGAAGTGCTGCATAACCAATGACAGAATTTAGTCTTAGTTTATAGAAACAGAGTATATGATATGGGTGGAGGTCAGGGAAATGGCAGATGAAAGGACTCTAAATCAGGACAGTAGAATATTGTCAGACGTTAAAAATGAGGCAAGAAGGCAAAGGATGAGGGTTGGATACTGGAATTCTTGAACACAAAACCAGTGATGAATTTCAGAGATCAACAAGTGATGATGTGATTGTGGGAACAAAAGCAACAAACAAGATCAATGGGGAGGTGTCTCGAATGTTGTCCTAGTTAAGGTTTCTATAATGGCACACCATGACCAAAATCAACTTGGGGAGGAAACCGTTTTGTTTTGTTTTGTTTTGTCTTTACATATCCACATCATAATCCCTGTATTGAAGGAAGTCAGGAAAGTAACTCAAACAAGGCTGGAACCTGGAGGCAGGAACTAATGCAGAGGGATGCTGCTTACTGGCTTGCTCAACATGGCTTGCTCAGCCTGCTTTCCTGTAGAAACCAGTACCAGCAACCCAGGGGTGGCATCACCTGCAATAGGCTGGGCCCTCTTCATCAATTACTAATTAAGAAAATCCTTTGCAGACTTGCCTGCATCCCAATCTTGTAGAGGCATTTTTCTTAACTGAAGCCACCTCCTCTCTGATGACGCTAGCTTGTGTCAAGTGGACATAAAACTAGCCAGCATAAGCATTGAAAGGACCACCTTAGTGAATACTGAGATAACGAAAAATGATCGAAACCTTGGCAAGAACAAAAATCCAGACTGTGAGGGACGACAGGAAGAGGGTGGTGGTGTGGCTATAGCATGACTGTAGCTAGGTGGAGAGGTGGATAGAATGGCCTGATATGAGGTAATAAGCTCTCTAAAATCATTAACAGTTGATGAAACCTGGCTATAAAACTCCTTAGTCTAACTGCTGAGCCAAGTTCCTACATACTTTGCTAGTTGCTGATAACCATGTTATTTTACATATCAAAACTATTAATTAGTGTGTTTACCTGTGGATAAACATTGAACAATGGATGTAATCTCATGAACATTTAATTTTATAGCCCATGAGATTTCCATGTTACAAGATAACAAGTATATAGAACATACCATCGTCACAATTTATTTTTTATATGACATTAGAAAAGCATTCTCTATTCACCAAATGGAAATGTGAACTATAATGGATCGCAAATTGTACTATTAAGATTATTCTACGTGTCATAAGCTGTACAAAAGATGTGTTCCTTGACAACCAAGCACTAACGTGTCCCACGTAAATTGATTCTTTGCTAATACAGTAAGGTTTTATCCACGTATTTTATTTTTTCCATCAAAATAGTCTAACACTCACTAAATTCAACAACCATTGCATTTGCTGACCTTGCTGACTAGTACCATAAATCCATGACTACTAGCTTCAAATGGGCTCTGAAATTGTCTAGTAACTGACACCTGTACATTTCATAGATGGTTAGGCTAGGTTGTGAAAATCCAGTGATGTATTGAGGTCATGCAGTTCAATAACTACCTCCCCCAGGACTAAGGCCAGGTCTGTCCAATCCTCAATCATTTGTGTGATGCAGTGACCACCAAGGACAAAACAGCTATCATGACCTTTACAGATGGTGAGGGTGACATGTTATTTGAGTTCTTAATAAATTTATTATTGTTCTCGATTCTGTGAAGAAAAAACTTGAATTTTAGGAAGTTGTTCCTGATCTAAATGTAAATAGTATACAATATGCTGTATAGTATTAGTCATCTACAGCACACAATGATGACAGTTGGGGATGCACTATTTACTAGTTCAAACACTGTTAGTACTCCCTAATGGTATAAATTAAGCATAACATAAATTGGGGAAAGACAAGATTCTAGGTAGAAAGTATCTGCAAATACCTTGAGGCTGTAATGTACACACACATACTTTGGGTGCTATTAACCATTTAGTAATGGTTATTACTTTGGATGATGACACTCATCTACCCATCATTCCCTTTTGATGCCCTTCACAATAAAGTCCATCACCTGATATTCTAGCCAAAGGCTTTGATCTCTGTCTCCAGTTCCCTACTCAATAGAAAATCTGAGTTAGCACTTGGGCATATAAAGGGTCCCACAGTAATCCCTTTGTGCAGTAGTCCCCACACATGGCAGACTGGTCATACATGGTTTCCTCTTACTCATTTACATCCTAGTTACACAGGGGAGGAAATATCAAAGTAACCAGAAACAAGGCCAAACAGCCAATCAAGTGCACAGCCAACTCACCTGTGGCCCAACACATCCTTGAGACTGGGGGGTGGGGTGGGGGCAGGGTAGAGATAGAATTGTGAACAGAAGCTGAAAACTGAGAAATTGTCAGTGCTGAGAGAAGGGCAAATAGGCTGTGGATATTGTCTAACACCTACACAGAAAAAGAAAGGCAACAAAAGGTTGCTAATGTTTTGGATTGTGTAGTTCCATCTGTAGTCTTCTGGCTACCATGCCACCATCTCAGTGAGCTCTGTGGCGGCATTCTGCCCCTGTCTGAAGCAGTGACTCTAAGACAGTTGCTAACTTGGCCTGAGCAGCGTACATGGAGGCCATCTGAGGCTGCTCAAATGGGAGAGGAAGGTTTTAGGGCCTTAATTTGTCAGCATAAAAATCATGTAACAAGTAAAAAAAAAGTCATATTATGACTTTGGATTCTGCCCATTTTTCTGACCGAAGACAACACAGTTGTGCCGCACAAATAATGGTTGCATAGCCAAGAGGAAACAGGAGATTAAGTGCTCCTTCTATGGCAGGTCCTGTACCACACGCGGTCTCACACTCCCGGTAGGTTCCAAGATGGTATAGTACGCTTCCCACACAGGTAGCCTTGGCATATTCTGTTCCACTCTGCAGTGCTGGCCAGTCCTGCTGGAGGCATCAGAAGAGTAGAAACTGAAGTTAAGATCTCTGGTTTGATTAACAGTGCCTACCATCTCCCAACTTTCACCCTGAAGAACCAATGTGACTTGTAACATGCTTAGGAGCCTCTGGGTCCTGGCCCACAACCTGATCGAGATGCCTAGGATATGCCAAGCAATTATTCTATAGTTATCAGTTCAATAATGAAGGAGAGGATGTTCTCTTCCGAGGTCTGGGCTGCGGAGACTTGAGCTGTGGCTGCTGAAGGCATCCTCCCTGTACTTTAGCAATGTGGGGGGAAGACAAAGTTCATGGTGTGAGCAGTAAAGAAAGGAGAGGGACATTTCTAGCAGCCTGTAGACCTCTGGCTTCCAGCCTCAAGAGGCAGCTCTGCACTGAGCCGGGATGGGTTTGCTTGCGTTGGGACCAGCACATTTTTCTTTTTCGATATGCCGCAAGGAGGTCTAATAACAGAAACCTTTCCATTTAGGGTTGGTCCCAGATCTTCAGCTTCAGAGTATTTTTTGGTGCTTTTATATCTACTTCCTCATTACTTCCTGCTATTCTTGAATCACGATGTAGCCACCCCAGTGCTGTAAGCCAAGCTTCCCATTATTCCAGGCCTTGCCAAACACGCAGCCTTCTCTTCTCTGGATGGTTCAGCCAGTATGACGCCTCTTTCCTGTAACTCAACCCCTCTTCCCTGTTAACACTCTCTACCATTTATCTAAACAAAGACGTGCTTCTTCAGAGAGATTCCTTGAAGGGTAAGAATTTTCTTATTTCAATTCCCTTGCTTAGCCCCGCATTTAACACACAATAGACCTCCAGAAATATTTGGTAAATGAATCAAATTAGTATCCCTATCTTTGGCAGATCATCCCTGATTAATGGGGAAAAAAATGTTTCTTTTTTTTCCTTTGCTAGTAAGATCTGCAGCTCCCTGAAATGTTTAGCAATTATAAGATCTTCTCTTCCCTGTGTCTTGGTGATTAGTGTCAATACTGAGTAGTTAGTTCCCCTGGGTACGGGATCAGGAACCGGGGCTTGGATTTCTCATGCTCACAATTGTCTCCTCTCCTACAAATTCAAATGTGTCTGCAACCTGAGTTATAGCCTGTGCTGGCATCACATTGAACCTTGAGGCAAGACACACCTTCCTATATGAGAGTGGTTTCCAACCTTCCTAATACTGCGACCCTTTCGTACCATCCCTCATGTTGTGGTGACCTCCATCCATAAAATTATTTTGTTGCTGCCTTAGAGCTGTAATTTTGTCATTGTTATAAATCATAATGTAAATAAATATCTGATATACAAAATATCTGATATGCCACCCGATGGGCTCAGGACCCACATGTTGAGGAACCACTGCACTATATATTGAGAAATCACTCCTTATTATAAGATTTACATTTGATTCAGGTAATTAGCAAATTAAACATATTTAATAACAGATTCTATGACACTCATTCAATGCTAGGAACTCTTCAGAGCATGTAATTATATGAACTAGTTCCTCCTCATAACAACCTTGCCAGGCAGACACAGTTACTGCCTTTGGCCTCATTTCATAGATGAGAATATAAGAATACAGAAAGGCTAAGAAACTTGTCCAGGGTCATTATAGGGATTGCTGGTGCCCTGGAATTCACATCAGTCAGACTCACTCCAGAACCTATGTCCCAAACACTCTACCCTCCTGCCTATAAATGTGAAGGGGATCCATATACTGCATATCTGACTTTTCCCTGTATGAGTTGATTTTGCTTTTGAGTGAGTCAAGAGTTTGAGGCCTCTTCTACGTTCACTGAGAAACATACAGATACCTGCTCAAGTGTCTCCAAGCTCACTGATTCATTGCCTGTGTCTTGAATATAGACCTCTGTGTGTGTCTCTGTGTGTGTGTGTGTAATCCTATGCAATTTGTATTCCTATTGTAATCAAATCAGTCCTGTCATTTGCCTTCTCAAAATGTATTTCCAAACAACTTAGGAAGCACGCCAAGAATTCCTCCAATACCACATTGTAACAGTTTTGAACCTAGAGATAACTTGAAGGCATAATGTGTGTTATCTAAAATTATTAAGCAATATTAAGTGAAGATGATACTGCCCCCCAAAAAAGATGAAATAAGCATGTCTCTTTTTCTTTATTTTTAATTGTTCTAGTGTTTAGAATCAGTTGAGTCATTGTCTCATAAATTTGATATTTTACTGAATGGTTCATATTTTGTGTTGCTCAAGAGATATCACTTAGTGTTCAACCAAACAGAAGCAAATTCAAATGCTACCCTGTATCCATATATGATGAAAGGAACAAGCACATAGATGACATCTCAGGGGGTACTATTGCTTTGGTGAGGGGGCTGTTCACGTTACAGTATCTGGATACTTTTGAAGCCTTGGAGATTTCTAAATTGAATCCTAGGAGGAAAGTATTTATAAACAGTAAGAATATTGCAAAACACGGACTCTCCTGAAGCTTTCATAGTTTAGCTAATTAGGTTAAGTTGGTGGTTCCTAATTTGATTTAGTCCAACATCCCATCTGATAGCAACCATTTAAAAGATCTCTTGTACTGTTCATAAATAATACAAGCTGTGCATATAAAATTTCTACAAGTAAATAGAATGTGTTAGTAGTAAATAAGTGAGAAATAGCCAAGTAATTTATACTGGTATAATAATTGTTTTTAACAGGTAAATATTGTTTTATGGCACAAAACAGTGCTACTACAGATATTTGCACATAGTACAATTTACTTAGTGTAAGGCATAATGGATCTGTGATGTCTAATAAAAGCAATGGAGACTGATGAAGATTGCTGTATTGCATCTAGTATAATGGTACACTTCAGTAATTCTGACATTTCAGAGGCAGAGGCAGGAGGATCAAGATATTGAAGCTACCTTCAGCTATGAAGCGAGTTTAAGGCCAACCTGGGCTACATTAGACCCTATCTCAAAAAATAACAAAACAAAATAAGCTCAAACCAGTATATGTTGTATTGATGAATCAATGATTATACAATGTATAACTTCCCCTCGATCTGCATAATAGCTAATGCACCTGAGATGGATCTTGTATTAAAGCTGTACAAGCTACTTTGTGTTTATATAAAAATGGAGTTAGTATTTGGGCTCAGATTTATAAAGTTTTTAAACCCTTGAGCAAATGGCCATATGATATTCAAAAATCTTGAAAGACATGGGGACATTTTGTGTTGTGCAGAACAATCCTGGGCACTGCAGTATTTCAGCTATTCTATTCCTACCATTTAAATACCAGTGCTGTTCAGCTATCAATGTGTCACTCGAGAAGAATCCTTTACATGTCCCTCAATTCTGTCTCCTCAATGATAAGCCTTGCTCTGGCAACCAGAGAGTTAATGACTGATACTAGATTTAGCCCCAAATAATAATTATAACATAATCTCTGATTTTTGTAGCCCTCGGAAAACAAAGGAATGGCCAAAATAAAAGCTTAGTAATTGGATTAATTATGAGACTATTCCATAATTATGCCCCATAATTGAAAGAATAAGTTCACCTAGTGTACACAACAGCTCAGTACTTAGCTCAAATTCTAGGCTTTACTCAGACCTGTTGGAATGAATACTTCATTTAGAGTTTCCATGGCTAAATTAGTGAAAAGATACACATTGTTTAAAAGAGATCTTTTTCTACTTTCTCGAATGCTTGCCAATACCCAGATGTTTGCTAGCAGGGAGGAGTTGATAGTTATTTGAAAAGAACTAATTGCTTCAGTTTGTATGAGTGGCATTAAAAATGTTTGGATACATTTGGAATGTCAAACACTAAGGATCCTCACATCATTTTGAGTAGGGAGACTCTGACCTATGATCCTTGACTTAAAAATTTGCTAAATATTCATAAGAGTCTGTAAAGTTGTTGTTATTATCTATCTGTCTGTCTGTCTATCTATCAGTCATCTATCTATCTCTATCTATCATCTACTTTGCAAATGAGGTTGAGTCAACAAGGCAAGCTATCTGCCTTACTCAAACAGTTGGCTCAGTGGCAGAGTAGGCTTTGAATATAGAAATGCCTAGTTTCAAAGAATTTGACTTTTTAAAGATATCATGTCCCCCATCTTTCTTCAGTAAGGCAAACATAGGTTTCTGTGAATGTACTACAGAATGTAAATTATGGCTGAGTTCCATCTTACTGTGTATGGAAGCAATGTCACACCTTATCAATTTCTGCCTTGTTGGTAATCAGTTCATTTTTTAATACTAACTTTGTTCCTTTCCTGGGTTCAAGGTTGTACATGCATTCACATGTATGAACTTCTTGAGGGCAAGGAATATTTGCTCTTCATCTTTGAGTCTTTGGAACCTAGCAGAGTAGCTGACATGGAGAGAGTGTTTGTTGAGTGGACTTTAATTGAATAATGTTTCTCCTTTTAGGCCTTGGCCTTACACAATATTTCAGCGAGGCTTTGACCTGGTTTTGGGAGAGCAGCCCTCTGATAAAATATTCAGGTAAGTTCACATCCAGGGATGTGCTTTTATATGTCTAAAAGTCCCAGTGCTCCTCGGCCCACTGACCATTTCTAGGGTTAAACACAGGAAACACTTGGGTTTGTTCTGTCTACTTAGAACAAAAATGTTTGACCTAAATCATACCCAGCGGCAACATGGAGGGCTGTAAAGTCAGACAGGTTCTGCTTGGGTCCAATTCCATTCCTTGCCAGCTCAGTGAGCTTCAGTAATATGTTGAAACTCTCAGAGCCTCCAGTCTCCCCGTTTGTTAAATGGGGCTGTAATACATGCCTGGCTAGATTAGAGTGAGGGATATATGAGATAATACATGGAAAGTCCCCAGCACAGAATCTGGCACAGAACAGGCAATTAATGTCAGGTTCTGCCTTTCCTCTTTACATCTAATTTGCACATTCCTTATAGAGTCTTGAGTTGTTCAAAATTAATCTCTCCCGCCCCTGCCTCCCTCTATTCTAAACCCTACCTTATTATTATTTTCTTTTATCTATTACCCTCCTGATCAAATTTGATGATTCTAATCCCTCCCAATTTCTACCTGCATATCTGGTAATAGCACATATTACAAAGGCTCAAAAGCAAAGGGGAAATTTGGGTGCCAGCCATGAACTATTGAATTTTTGTAAAATTTAATTCACACCAGGCCCTTTCTGGAACATAAGCTTATTTCCAGTCTAAGATTTTATTGTTCATTCCCGTAGTCAGTTTGTCCTTCACTCAACATGCATTTCCATGTACCTACTTAGAGCCGGAGCCTGTGCTTGGCCTGGTAGCACGGTCTTTGCCTTCTTTCACAGGTGGATGTTGTCAAAGAATGAGCTCAGTTACTGCATGCCATTGCTGGAAAGAGGCTGAGCGGTAGAGGACAGGTGGAAAGCTTGCTTTCCTTGTTCCTGCAGTCATGAGATTCACTTATTTCTAAGTTCTCGAACCTGTTTCTCTATCAGTCACACCTTGCCTTGGTGTTGACTTTTGCCCCTGCACCACCCTCTTGAGCCCACTACCACACACAATGTGTGCTATTCCTCCTCATGACTTAGGATGGACAAAGCTACAGCTCATATTTACATGTTCACTTCCTCAAATGGCCTCATTTGCCTGTCAGTCCCCTGAGTGTCTTTCTTAGGGCAGGTTGGGTCAAGTAAATGATGCTGGGTGTAGGCTGCATTTGAAATACTTGTAGTCTAATAGAAATCAGCAATATTCCTTATACTTAAATTTTCTAACAATAATTTTTATTTGGATGACTTTTTCCCTATTTTTTCGATGTTCTTTCTTTCTTTCTTTCTTTATTCCTTCCTTCCTTTTTTTTAAAAACCACCACCACCACCACCACAACAACAACAACAATAACAAAACAAGGTGATAGGTAATCATGAGAAATTTTGTTGATAGCATAAATAAGTTCTCTGTTTCCCAAAAAGTTCTAAGGTTTTGGTCAAATCTCTGTAAGAGTAGAACTTGCATATGAAAATATGTTCCATCTCCACAAGCATCATTTTTTTTTCAAGCCTGTTGGCTGACAGGTGAATGTGACAGCCATACACTATTACAGAGGGAGCAGGTGTGGTGTTTAATCCATGACTTTACTGCCTCAGGAGCCAGTGCGGTGATCAATATGTTATTAACAATTTTGGTACCTAATATGACAATAACTCTTTTCTCAAATGAAAACCATGGATTGTGCTTCATGTATTTGGGGCACTTTTAAATTAAAGCCACTCTGGCATCTAAGTCAGCCCTTTACCAATGGAAATTCTGAGAAAAGTTTAATCTGCTCAGTGATGAAAATTGGTTATTTATTTGCTGTTGTACTGATTCATGATTTTATCATGATCAGCTCCAAGCCACTGCATATTTCTCCAGCCTGTGGAACAGAGTTTAAATTCTGGCGTTCAAATCTTTCTACCACTGAATGTTAACGCTCAGCTATGAAATAAGCTGCTCTTCTCCTGTGGAATTTTCCATTCATGGTCAAATATGGCTTCTGCTCTATCCAATTCACTGCATCCAGTATTTTCTCAAACTCTATCATTCAGCAAGATTGCATCTTTCCCTCGTAATATAAACATTGAACATTTCCATGGTCCACACCAGGTTTCCAGATCTGTCATCTCTTGAACATCCATCATTCCAAAGCACTATTTCAGATGTTGTAGGGTATGACCTTATGGGCTTGATGAAGGGAGTCCCTGTCCTTAAGTTTGCAGACTCGCCCAAGAGGTGGCCTTTTATTCCTGGCCCTATGTGATAATCCCTAGGCTTTATAAGGACTAATGCACCCAGCACAAACCAATTTACTCAAAAGTACTGGGACTTGTACCCAGGAAATGAATACTTTCTAAAGACATTATGGAAAATTTCATCTACATACATGATTGATAAACACTGCTCTAGGGTTTCTGTATTGTTTCACAATGAATGACTATGGTAGTTAATTGTTGATTAATTTATCTCAGATTTATTTTTAATTTGACATTTTGCTTCTGAATGAGATGGTTACCTTATTGAAGAAAGAAATGGTTCCATAGAAAGGTTTATACATTTGATATAGTCTTGAACATTTGGCAGGTAAGTGTAGAGGGTCATTTTAGGTATCTCCCAAACCCTTGAAATTAGACAAGGAAAGGCTATGGATGGTGAACTCAACTTTGAAAAACAGCTATCCCAAGCTAGATGCAAGAGGGTACTGGTTCACCAAAGACAAAGACATTCTCATGATACCCCATTGTGAAGATCCATCCATTCCACTGGACTCTCTGGTGCCAAGTACGAATGCAGGATACTTTTATTTATTTAGTTAGTTATTTTGGTGTCTATGACCTTCCCTTCAAGTGTTTACCTGGCCTGGGGAAGAGTGAAGACACTGGGTCAAGAGCTCTCATGTTTTCCCACATTCTATTTTGCACCAGGCTAGAGAGACCACAGAATTATTCTGTCCAGTACTGACTAATGAATGTTTACCTCTGGACAGAAATTTCTAGCTGGGTTTCAATGGGATTGCGCAGCATATAGCTGAGTCCTCAACAGCAGTGGTCACCATCAGCTGTCTCTAAAGAAGGCCCGACGTGGGAGAGCGTTCCAGATGCTTGCTCAAGCTTCCCTTGGGTGGTGTTTTTAAAGTCATCCCTGCCAAATTTGCATGAATGAGGGACAGATGAGATTTCAGAACACAGCTTTTTTTTTTCTAACAGTTTAGACTATATTTGGTTTTTGGAGTTGTTCAGTAGATTTTGTGTATGAAAGAAAGTTTTAGAATTTCATAAGCACCAGCCAGCATAGGCTGTCAAGCCTCTGGGATCCATATTTGATCAACTCCATATTTCTTTTCTACAAAGGTTGACCTTTCAAAGGTCACTGATCTCCTTATGGTATTAGACAGTGGTTTTGTAAACTGGGGCCAAAGAAATCATTGGAGAAGGCCATCATGAGGATAAATGAGTAGCTCTGCCAACTGGCTGCCCTTTTGAGAGTTCTCAATAAGTGTTAGATTCATACCACATCTAACTGGGCTTCCATTATAGGGTTTCACCTTGACTCTACCAAGACTGAAGGAGAGACTACATTGCTTTACTTGCTAACTAATATAGTTAGTTTCTCATGAAAGCTATATCATGGTTGTTAGATCCATCCCTACCCAAAGTTTATCTCACATTCTGTTTGCCATGAAGGATTAGCTTCGCCAATGTATTCATTAAATTTGTACCTCCTGGGTAAGTCACCCAGATGCCATTGAAAATGAAGGAAACAAAATATTCTGTTGATTAGTTAGCAGCTATTTATTGTGTGACATTTTTAGTCTAGAAATTGTGTTAAGTGCTCTCTGCTACCCAAGAATACACATTCTCCTTAGAGACGATGAACCCAGAAAAAGGACAGGCATAATTCAATACATGAATTGCAGAGATTATGTAATGTGGAAAGCAGAATGTCATTTTCTTGGCCTGAGTGTTGAAGACTGTAGTGATTATGGGAAAGGGGAGCGGGCCTGCTTTTCGTCCCGCCCAGCTCCCACACGGCTAGCTTATACCCC
>LOEQ01000950.1:39077-56173 GCA_001685075.1 Bramus lutescens | reverse complement strand
AGAGAGAGAGAGAGAGAGAGAGAGAGAGAGAGATACTGCTATGCCTTCAATAAATATTTCTGGTTGTTTTCTTAATGAACACAGCAATACCCTTTTGTAGTCTCCCAGCACCACCAAGTCATGGTCTTGCCTACTACCTCACATTCCTAGAAGCAGGAAGATCTAAGAGCCTTCTACAGAGGGAGAGACATCTCAGAGCATGACCAGGAGTTCAGAGGACTCAGAGGAGTAGAGTACTAAGAAACAGAGAGCAGAAATGGGAGAAATATCTACCAAGTCAGGCCATATCCATCTTCCACAGAGATGTACCCCTTTCCCAGAATCCCCTGTAGAGATACTGAACCTGCCTTCTTCTCTTTTAGCAATTCTGATGGCAAGGACTGTCATTCAGGTCATAAGAAGAAATGACATAGCTGAGCATCTCCAGTCTGTAGAGTTGTCTGTGGCTAACATTCTTGGGCTGACGACACACTTCATAAATATATACATATATACAGCATCAGTCTGATTTCCTGACATCTCAGGCAACCCAGAGATGGGAGAAGACTGTGTGGGCTAGAGAAGCGAGGATCAAGGTTCTGAAACATGGCTGCGACCCGCATGCTGATGGTGCTGGTACAGCGTTCTGCTTAATTGTACTTATCCTTCCATTGTTCCTCCCTCCACATCAAGTTGGGAGGAGACACTAAGCTGCCACTGCCTTGTGATATTCCACCCCTATTGGCCTTTATCCATCCGACTATTTTCTTTTATTGTGAATACAGAGCATTTTAATGTCTTTGAGATGAAATGAATGAAAAAATAAACAAATAATGTTTCCTGGTTTCCTTAAGCTCTTCCTTGAAATACTGATTGATTCTTTTATTCCTTTAGCTCTTGTTATAAGAATAAATAAAAAAAGAGTCTTCCCTGCATCCCATGGGTTATCATTGTTAGCTCAGGGTGTGGGTAGGAGTTCAGAAAATAAATCTGGGCCTGTTTTGTTCATTTGTTCTCATTTGTTCATCTCTTTCTTTGCTCACCCCTGGAGGCCCTTAACTTCAGTCACTTCTATTCCTGTTATACAGAAGCCAGAAAAAGAAACCTTTTTCCCATCTTTGCCTTTTCAGGGCTCCCCCCAAGTAGGGAGAAACCCTGGCTGCCACTGCAGGTTCACAGTCACGGGATGAGGATGGGGGTGGCCAATATCCCTTCTCAATTAAACCGCTTCCAATTTCCATATGACTTAACACAAAGAAGGATCAGCTTTAAACCTGGAAAATCTGAAACCCGCTTTTCATGACTTGATAAAAGCCACTTCTGATATCTGGTGAATGGGTACCGTAATCAGATCTTCTGTTCTTTGGCCCCATGAGTTGGATTGAAGCCTCTCTGTCTTCCTCTGGCTCAGTCATGCTGTCCATGCCAGACAATTTCAACTGCTTCACCCGTCTGAAGAGCACTGCAGGGATGGGGAAGTTGAGAAAGGAGCAAGCAATGACAGAATTCCAGATCCCCTGGTGTAATTCCTGTACTATATCATGACTACATGACTACTTTATGTGTAGGTCCCTGTAGTCACCTGGTTTGTGGGTACCTGCAGGGTCTTCAGGAAGGCTGAAGAGGAAATAGGATGCTAGTGGGCAGTTACGCTCAGCTATAACCACCCGGTGTGTGTGTGTCCATCCAGATTTACCTACACTCTTGGGGAAGGCATGTGGTTGCCCCTCAGCAAAAGCTTCGTGATTCCACCAGCTGAACTGGCCATCAATCCATCAGCAAAGTGTAAGACCGACATGACTGTGATGGAAGATGCTGTGGAGGTCAGGTGAGTCTTACTTCAAGGTGGCTCAGGAGGTAGAGTGACAAGCTACCTGAAGCTACAAAAGCTGGGAGGAGGGAGCACAGAACAAGCTGAAGTTGGCAAACTGCATTCAAGTTCCCCATATATACACAGCCGGGATCTGCTATTTATCTGGGTCAATATTGCATAACCCAAGGCACATTCACTGGAAGAGGCCATAAAATTAGAGTTTGTAAGCACTTCCCACAAACCTCAAGGACTGACAGGCAATAAAATGTTAATATCCTTGCCTACATTCATATCTCCTTCTTTGACCAGGCATTATAACATTGGCTCATTTCCCAGATATGGTGAATGCCCATGATTTGTTAGCTCAAGGCTTTGAGTATGGCTGATCTTCAATGTTTATAAAAGAGTGAGACCAGAAAAAGCAGACCAGATTGGAAGATGGAATGTAAGAACACTTGTTTTTGGAATCCCTTGATTCTTCCATTGCTTCTTCATACAGAGAGGAGCTGATGACATCATCATCCTTTGACAGCCTGGAAGTTCTCTTAGACTCCTTTGGGCCAGTGCGTGATTGCAGCAAAGATAACGGAGGCTGCAGTAAGAATTTCCGCTGCATTTCAGATCGCAAGTTGGACTCTACTGGTTGTGTGGTATGTCCATTCTTCTATCCTACAGGGTCCTCTATGGGGTGGGGATAACATATAACACAGTCATACAGAAGAAAATATGTGTGGTAGTCACATGTGACCACCATCTAGCCTAAACTAAGAATTTTTCTCTTGAGAGGAACAAAGGGATAATCAGTCCATAAAGAAATACACAAAGAACATTTTCTAGATCTTTCCAGAGAAACTTCCAGACATTGAATAGTAGAGTCTTTCCAATCTTATGAGATAGTTGGTAAAAAGCTATTTGAAAACTAATCAATTGCTTCCACAATTTTTGTTGGCTCCAGGACTAATAGAAAGTTTTAGGAGAAACCCACCTACAGCTAGGGATATGAAAAGAGTAAGTTATGCTCGAAATGGTAGCAAAAAAACATAAACAAAAATGGCATCAGAGGTGAGAGAGATGGCTCACCTGTTAAAGGTTACGGCTGGCAACAATAACAACAAAAAGACCCAAGTTTAGCTCTCAGAACCCACGCTCACCTCTCTGGCTTCCTCTCTAAAGGCAGGCATCTCTGAGAGCTGGAAGTAGACCTTGTCTTCAGAATGAGTTCTAGGCTAGCCAGGACTACATAGATTCTATATATTGTGATCAATTGGAGCTTACATCAAGGAAATCCTGCTTCTCTAAAACATGGGTCGCTGTTTGGTTTTACCTTTTGTTTTCAGATCTATAGACTTAGCTTAAAAACAGGTGATTTGGTTAACCAGTAAGACTTTGGGGCTAGGATTACTCTGCTATCTCCCAGGATCTAAAAATGAAGATGGTTCTGGACCAGGATGGTAAATAGAGACAGGAGCTGATGGAACCTGCAGGCTGGTTCCTTTATATTGGCCTTTGCTGTTTCCACTGACACAGTCATCTGTTTTGAGTCCTACCTTCTTCGGAGATTTAGAGGGGAGAATCATGAGCTATTTAGTAAGTTAGAGGGGCTTGGTCAGGGAAGGATGGCAGGGAAGATGTTCAAAGTGAGAACAGAGCAGGTACGGAACATTCACTGAGACATGTAGTCTGCAATAATGGCCTGGGGGGAAAGGACTGGGAACTTCCATCCCTGGGAGTGGCTATGGTGCCCCTTTAACTTCCCATTCTGACAGCTGTGATGTGGGAGGGGACCCAGAGCATGGGAAAACTATGAGGATGCTGAGCAAACACCATCTTTCACCCTCCTTCTTGCCCAACTCTGAGCATCTGTTCCATTCAGGAATCTGTTAGGTCTCCACGATGAATGACTATCTGGTGTCTAGGGTATAGTCTCCAAGCCGGTACCAACTAAGCTGCAGCCAGAAGGTTTCTGGCTTATATCAGAAAGAAGTGGACATGAAGAAAAGCAAAGGAAAGATACATGGCAGACAGGAGGATCTGGCAGATACCCAAAGAGGACCAAGAAGAATAGCTGGACTCTTGGGGAAATACAAAGGAAAGCACTTGTTAGTTCATGGCTTCCACAGGCAACCAGGAGGCGAGCTGATGCCCATCATTGCTCTCCTTCTTTGGCCAGTTCCACCTACCTGAGTTTTCCAGGCGACAATCTCACTGCTCAAATGAACTCCATGATGAGATACTTTTGTTTTTCTCTTTTACCATCCTGCGTGCTTCTCTTTACCTGATTTTAATCTTCTATACCTTAATATTTTGGGGGTCATTTTAAGTACTGAAACCTGTGAACGTAAGTGCACCTATGTGATCCTCCCTTGCCCACCATTATCCACCCACATATGATTTGAACGTTCATATGCAAGAATTAACTCTCCCCTTCTTGCTACTACTTCTTATCAGGGCCCTTCCTCCAGGGTGGGAGTTGCCTGTCAGGTGCCTTCTGTTGGCCATGCTTGGCCTTTCACTTGGCATGCAGCTGTGCTGATGGAGTCCTATAGTTTCTACACTGTGATCTGTGAGACGGAGCTAGCAGGAATAGTTCTGATGAATATGCATTTGCAGAATTGGAGCCACTGAAGAAAGTCACCCAATTAATTATACCAGTACTGTATTAGCATAATTCTTTGAAGTCACTATTCGACGTGGCTCCCAGAGGGAAAGGGGCCAAGCCGATTGGCAGACACATCCCATTCACTACCTTTCATTGGCTATGAAGCATATGATCACTAAACCGAAGGATAGAGTGTGTGAGAGCTCATTAGGAGGCTTGTGAACCTACTGAAAAGACGACTAGGGATCTGGCTTTGAGCCTGACCCAGCTCTACTGGGCATCTCAAGTGTATCAAAGTCCTGGAGGTGGGCCGGAGGCAAAGATAATCGGTACCCTCTGCAATTTGAGAATTGACACACCTCTACATAAAGACCCTTATTTTCAGTCTTTTGTGTGTTGAATGGAAAGACTTCCCAACAAATACATATTTTTATGAAAAGAGAAGAGCATGAGAAAACAGAGCATGCTGGACCTTTAGGAACCTGGAAGGAGTCAGAGATAATGGACTTTGAAGAAGACACAGCTGTGTGTTTTCTAACTTAACCCAAACCAGACAGGTAGGATTCAAGTTATGTCCACGCCATCTGCTCAAAGAATTTTAGAATGAATTCTTTCTAGGAAGGCTCTTTCAGTTATGCATCAACTCCCAGGAGTTAATTGCCTCCAGGTAATTACCCTGTTGTTTATATAGTCTCCAAGAACAGAATCAAATGCCTCTGAAAGGTAGAACCTTGTTCAAACCTTAGCATGCCATTACAAAAATGCAACTCCTCTCCAATAACTGGGGACTTTGAAAGCTTCCAGAGGATTCCCAGAACATAAAGCTGACTCACACTACTGATGGCCAGGCCTTATTCATTGTGCTCAAAGTTTCCTCCATCAGACACCTTCGAATTGCTGCTAGAACAAATCACACTGATTTCATTGGCTTAAAGCTCTGCGAATGTATTATATTACAATTCTACTTGCAAATCCAGGATGGGTTTATTACTGATCTAAAATTAAGGCATGGTCAGGGCTGTCTTCCTTTCTGGAGGTCCTAAACAGAACCGATTTCTCTATCTTTTTCAGTCTAGAGTCCATAAACTTTCCTTGGGTCAAGGCTCTATTGCTATACCTCTAACTAAAGCTAGAGAGACTGTATTTTTCTAACCATCATTCTGCAGCATATATCTCTTCCATTCTGTGTCCCTCTTTCACTTTTAACAACTCCCTGTGATTACATCAAGCCAATCTAAATAATCCAAGATAATCCTCTCATCTAAAGATCCTTGATTTAATCCCATCTGTAAAGTCTTTTTCGCCATGTAAAGCAAGATATGTTCTTACAATTTATGCAATTGTATTACAAACAAATTTGGGTGAACCATTCATGAATAATGGCAGTGGGAATTGAGTAGAATTAGCAGACAGAACTCCAACCTGCCCCACCCCAGCCCCAGTTTTCATGAGGGCTTCCTTATCAACTATTATAATGTGTGTGTGTGTGTGTGTTTGTGTGTGTGTCTGCATACATGCCTTCATGTAGAGGCCAGAAAGAAACATCAATTGTCTTTCTTAATCACTTCTTACCTTGTTCTTCAAGATGAGATCTCTCACTAAACCTAGATCTCAAGAATTCAGTGAGACTACCTTGAAGAAAGCCCCAAAGCCCCAGAGATCCTTATGTGTATATCTCCCTAGTGTTGCGATGACAGACATCCATACAGACCAGGTCTGGATTTCTATGCATGTTGAGAATGTAAACTCACATCCTCATGCTTGGGTAGCAATCACTTTACTGTCGGATCACTCCTGTGAACCCTCTTCATTCTCATGAAGCCTACCTGCTGAGGTTCAACATAAAATGTGCCTTGAGAGTTAGAAAATTACTACCACTGCTATACCAAAAGTAAAGGAAATGGGAAATTCTCATCTGCAGACTCATACCCATGCTGAAAATGTCTAACAAATGCTTTTGCTTTGTAAGACATTGAAATACATTGGATAAGTAGAGTAAGTAGACCATGGCCATGAAAGGAGCAGGGTCAACAGCCCTGCATTCTTGTACGTGAAACTCATGACCTTCCCTGCCAGACCATTATGTCCTAATGGCTGCTGAGCTGCTCAGTGACTATGACATCCTTCCTCCGTGTGCTGCCCACGATGGTTTCCCATAACACGTGTCATTTTACCATTGCTAGAAAACGAATGTGCAGGGACCTTATGGATGAGCATCTCTTCTTCTCTCTGTAGGACAATAAGTAAATGAATACACTTCAGAGATTTCTAGAGAAATTTGGGCAGGAAACCACAGCATTCTGAAATATAAATTTAACTCCATCGCACTTTTTCCCTTTGGAGAAGTCCTGTATGTCTTGGACCAGCATGTCAAAGCCCATCAAGAAATTGTGGAAATCATCACTTGCAAAAGGAGTGAGATTATTGCATAGTAAAAAAGAACCCATTTCCAGTATAAAATGTGGTCACATGCCTTATGAATCATCCAAGTTCAGTGAGGCAAGCTCAAGTGCTGATTTCTGTCCCTCTTCTCTCAGGGGACGCGAATAAGCGCATGCGTCCATCACTCATAGCCATCTGCCAACAGAGTAGCTACTTTGTAATCTGGAACTGAGATATCTGCGGCCTCCAATTTAGTCTCCTAAGTAATTAATCAACCAAAACTCATTGGTAGAAAAAGAGGGGGAAAGATGGCAAAGAAAAGGATTTGAATGGGGAAAATCATTTTAATCTCATTAGCAAATTATGCCTTGGACCAGTAATGAGTCAAGAAGTCATGAACACCTCATGGAAGATGATTAACCTTGTGTATTTTAGGGGTCACTGAAGTATGAGCTCATTTATTAGACCTTCCTGGTGGGCGAAGGCTAGGGCTATAATAATGGACTTTTTAAGTCTGTACTTCATACAGTCCCTGGGACTGATAAATATAACCTATGCAAAGTGGGGTTAATATATGATCTTAGGGCTCTCTCCTGTGCAAATGGTTCTCTTTCAAGGACCAAATGGAAGGATTATCCACAGCCAGAAAGAGAGAATACCCAAGACTTGCCAACAGAAAATGCAACTTCTATAGACAAAACTCCTAAGATCCTGTGGCTGGGAATGCACCTACTTCTGGAAGCAGGACCACAGTTGGTTGCAGCCTCTTTATGTTCAGATCAAGATTTTGAGGAAACCTGAAATTTAAATGAAATAACACAGGGAAGACATGTGAGAAACCAAATTTATTCTATAGATGCTTGAATGATTACCTCCCTAGGGAATGGGTGCTCCGGATAAGAGCTATGAAGATATCTCAGTTTTTCATTTCAACATTGTTTTTTCCTGGAAATACTTTCACAATGCTCTGAACTGCTGCCCCAGTTAGTTACAGTACAATAAAGATAATTGCATCCTTCTCAGTGACTGGGGATCTTGTTTTGCCTTCAAGGTCATCACTCTAGACAGCTTGCCATGTTTTCTGCTAAAATAGTTCCACTAATAACATGGTGTGTGTGTGTGTGTGTGTGTGTGTGTGTGTGTGTAAAGAGGGACATAAGAAAAATATTAGGATAAATCTATAAGTCCATAATTCATCCAAGAATATGCATCAGAAATCACTTCACATAGTCAAATGGCAGATCTACAGGATTGCTTTACATTATTGATGCATTGCCTTTATTTCTTCCAAGGAATCCAAATTTTATCACAGGTGCACAGCAAAATGTCAGAAACACATACAAGCTTTAGAGTCAGACAGATCTAGGCCCAGAGTTTGTTTCTGCCATTTCCCACCATGGCGGCCTTAAACAAGGTTGTTTTTCTGAGCTACCCATAAAATGGAGAAGATAAAGTGTACCTGTGTTGTTGGGACTACAGAAAATGCACACAGATAAAAATGGAGCACAAAAAGAATTGCCTAATACAGTATAGCTATGGCTAGTAATTTAGCTTTACTTAGAAGAACAAAACTCCAATGTGGACAACATAGCTAACACTGTCTTCTCTCCAAATCTTTGAAGAAAATCTGATATCAGATGGTCAAGTAGGAACAGCTATGGTCATCTTGGCATTAGGGCCAGGCCAGATGTGACTATGCCAGGACGAGGCATTCGGAAACAAAACTGGCTCCTGTTTCTTTCAGTGAAGTCTTTGTCAAAAGTTGTGCATGATGTAGCACTCTGAAAAACAGCAGGTGGCTGAGAAGCTGGCACTTCCTGGCTGGGGGCTGATAGAGTTATCTGGTGTGAGGGTTGAAATTATGTTAAGTTGGATTGACAGGACAATTGGATTTTTCTCTGCTTGGTGGCTTTGTCAAAAGAAGGAGGGGAGAACAACTGCCCACCAGTACAAGACATTTAATTCCAATAACACTGTGTTTCCATACCCAAATCATGCCTGAGCAGTCCCATGGTGCCTAAGCCAGCCCCCTCTGGTGACACATCTGGCCTAACAGCTGGGTGGCCACGGAGTTTAATGGGGGGAGGGACTAACAGATCGTGGGGTGCAATCCTCAGCTTCTTCATTTGCTTGTTTGCCTTCATAACCATTCTGGAGAACATCTGGGTGTACACAGCAGGGGGGAGCCTTTGGAATTGCCTTTAAATGCTGCCACCTTCCAACTGTCCATCTGCCTTCTTGGGAAGAGGGGATGGAGCAAGCTGGGGGCCTGGCAGGTTGGTGGGAGGGGCATTTGTTTGGGAAATTGCACAATTGGTGTCAGTAAACAGTGCATATCCTGCTATGGTTGTTGACTGGAGAAGGAGGTGGGAGGATAGGTGGCTTTTCAGAGACTCATCTGCCTAAGCACTAAGCTCTGTGCTGAGCCAAGGTGTCTGGCTGAAGAGAGAGAGGACAAGCCAGGCAGTGGGGAGTGAAGGGAGAGGAGGTCACACTTTGGGTTTTGGAGGAGTGTCTTGCAAGAGAGAGAGAGAGAGAGAGAGAGAGAGAGNTAGATAGATAGATAGATAGATAGATAGATAGATAGATAGATAGATAGGATAAAATATAGTCATTAAATTCCTGAGTTTGGGAACCAAATCTAGACATACTCTCAGCTCTGCCCCGTTCTAGATGCTTGAGCCTGGCTTTCATGTATGCATTCTTCCCAGCCTGTTAAAATCAGTGTTACTATTAATGCACAGCGTCTTCACACGAGCACAAGGATCCAGGTGTGAAAAACTAAAATATAATTTAAAAATTAAAAATAAGATTTTAGAGATTCTAGTACATTATCAGGGGTTGCCTTGTCCTTGAATGAGGATAACACAGGAAGTTGTGAGAGAAGGGAGCGCAGACTCAGTTTCCAGTGACTAGGTCTGTCACTCGAAGTCCCAGTGTGACATAGGAGATGACAGAGCCACTGAATCAGGATGCTACAGATGGCCCACCAGGGATCCAAGTGTGGACCTGCTTGAAACAGCTGTGATTCTAGGAGTTCAACACTCTGTGCCTCAGTTTCCTCATACGGCTCACACATCTCTCACTTCACGGACTGTTCTGAGGGTTGGTGTCTTAGGGTTTTTTATTGCTGTGAAGAGGCACCATGACCATGGCAACACTTATAAAGAAACATTTAATTGGAGTGGGTGGGGGCTCACTTACAGCATATCATCATATCAGGGAGCACAGTGATGTGCAGGCAGATGTGGTGCTGGAGCTGGGAGCCCTACATCTTGACTGAGAGGCAACAGGAAGTTGATTGGCTGTCACACTGAAGCTTGAGAAAAGTGACACACTTCCTTCACTTCCACACACTTCCACAGTGACACACTTCCTTCAATAAGGCCACACCTCCTAATAGTGCCACTCCCTTTGGGGGCCATTTTCTTTCAAACCATGACAGTTGGATTAGACAATGAGGTAGGTGCTTGCTGGGGTCTGTGAAAGTGTTGCTGGGGCTCACCCAGCTCCATGATCTTTACGAGGATCTGAGGTTTCTATGATTTCCTCCTTTGCTGTCCTCCTTAGGAAGTTGACCGAGGACAATTAGGACAGAGGAGCAAATGTTCCCATTAAGACCAGCTGGCCAAATTCAACACAGCCTCGGTGGGTGCTCACATAGCAGGTGTTGTGGGCTAGGTGGCTTGCTTCCAAGGGGAATCTTTGAGACAGCAAGGTGATGAGCCCATGATTTCTCACTCTGAGAGACATCACACTCCTCTCCAAGGCTGTAGGGAAGTCTCCTTCCGGCCTCAGACTGGCAGCCCTAGCTCACTCCATCTCCACAGTGTCGCCAACTGGTACCAACATTGATAAAGTGCCCTTTTAATGTGAGTTCAAGCAGTACTGCCGCTCTCCCTAGTCCCCAGGAATCCCTGCTTAATGCATTTTAAATCCTGGCCCATCCCTTCTGCTCTTCTGCCAGCCTGAGGTCCAATAGGGAAGCAGCACTCTTCTCTGTCTTGCCACATAGCTCCATGCCAGCCTGCTCAGAGCCAGAGGCTTAATGCAAATGTGTGTGAGTTGTGCCCAGACAGAAACAGAAAGATGTCAAAAAACCTTTTGCTTTTAAAAGGAGACAAAAAGGCAAAAGGAAATCCATAGATTATTTTCCAGGGGTAATAGTTCCACATGGAGGGTGTCAGTGACTGCGCTTGGGTCTTCTGTTTTACCCACTTGTACGGATGCTTTCTGGTTGTGCCAGTGCCCATCAGGACTCAGCCCTATGAAGGACAGCTCAGGCTGCTATGACCGCCACATCGGCGTGGACTGCTCAGATGGTTTCAACGGAGGCTGCGAACAGCTGTGTCTCCAGCAGATGGCGCCTTTTCCAGATGACCCCACCTTGTACAACATCCTCATGTTCTGCGGGTGAGTGAGTATCAAGGGACATATGGTGCTGCAACTCCGGTAGGTCCTTGTGAATGGACTGGTCTCTCCTAGGCCCTAAGGAGAGAGCCGGTAGCACTTCGATAGTCTAATTTATAGGAACCTTACGGTAAGATAGTGCGGTGGCTACAGAAATGCAGCCTCTGGCTTACCTGAAAGGAACAATTAACCACATGGTTTACGTATATGGTTGCCCAATTAAGCAAGGACGTTCCAAGCTTTGCCTTTGAGGAACTGTGTTAATGATGTGTTTTGTGACAGAAACTGTTCCCGCTGTCCAAAACTTGAGAAAGACTATGTGAAACTACCAGATTATCAAGACAGGGAAGGTGTGTTTTTTTTAAAAAAAAAAAATGGAAGCTTCGGGTTCTGCTTGCAAAGTCCCCGTATTTTGCAAAGCCCTCCCTCCTTCCACTAAGTCATTAATTAGTTCCTCTCGGTTTAATGCTTTTCCTGGGATCAGCTCTCCCCCACCCATGTGAGAGAAGAGGTTGGGCAACGCCATCCCGTTTCACAGATGAGAAAAGGATTGACTAGTGAGGTGATCCATCTCCCTTGAGATTGGAAAGTTAGTGAACGGGAAGATTAGGAGCAGAATTCAGGCCCTTTCTGACTTTTTAAAAGCTCTGCAGTTTTCTCAAAATTTAAATTTGTATCGCTCTGATTGAAATTATATTTAAAGCCATTTTCATGCTATATTTATCAAGTAAATAAAGATTTAGCCAATTTTATTATGCCCATAGATTGCTTGTCTATCTTTTGCTCCCTTCCCACCCTCCCTGCTCCTGCCCCCACTCTCCCACCCGACCCTGTTGCTGCAAGTCAGTTGGGGTGCTCATACATCACATTGACCAATAGGCTGCCAAAGAAAGTAGCATTTAAGTTCTTGTCTTCAAGGCTCTCACCATCTAATAAGCTTGCAATGAAAATCAATGTTTATAGTCATAAAACTATGTTAGGAGCTTACTAAAAGCCGGTGCCTGCTGAGTAACCATGAAAAGATTTCTAGTGCACTTGTAATGTTATTTTATTGTATTTTATCTCATTTCTTTGCAATTGAGCAATTTTCGTATTTAGTTTCTTGTAAAATCCCATTCCATAAATAGAAGCTTGCTCTAAATTTTAATGTTCTCTATAATGTGACCATTAAGGGTGACCCACTTCAATTAATGGAAGCAGACTCAGTCAGACTTACATCCTTTTTTCTTTACTGTATACACATTTCAACACCCACTTGTGCAGAGAACCTAGTTAGGTGTTAGATACAAGGGGAACAACAGACTGTCCAGCCTGGTCTCCCCTCTCAAAAAAAAATGTTTGCTGTGCAATATTTTGACAGAAGAATAAGAAATGGAGACAGACAGACAGTTGTCAAGATGTTCAAGATGGACTGATACAGAATCAGCTTTAGCCTCCATCACCCAGACTCTGGTTTAAGCGGCTAGAGGAAGGAGTCATTCAAGGTCTTGTCCCAGACCTCTTCTGAGTCATGGAGGCAGTCCTCTTTGGGTCTCAAATCAAACCCATTCCCTGGACAAAAGTCATGACCTCTCATTGGACTTTCTTTCTGGTTTTGGTTGGAAATAGGCACATGTTGATTAGTGTTACCCAAAGCACTATCTATAAGTCATCCAGGTCTGTTCTGATTTGAGGGTTTTGCACAGAGAGCAAATCACATGCACTTGCAGTTAAAATGCTCCATCCACACCTGTTCACACCCCTGTAAAAATGGGAAATGGAAATGGGGAGGATTAGCAGTTAAGGTTGTTTGCCCATGGTCCTCATTTGCACCTCTGCTAATAATAATAGCAGCATTCAGTCAGCAGTAAGTCTACATTCAGCATGGTGTAAGTTCTATAGATTCAATATATGAATTAATTTCCTCAACACTCTAGTAGAACAGCTACTCCTCACACCCTTCCTGCAGTTTTGGAAACGAAATCTCACCAGAGTTTCGTCAGCTGGTCCAGAGTTACACAGTTGAGGACAACATTCACGTTGCTATAGCATTATGTCTCACTTTTTAAAACTATGATCCTTTGTACCTCTATAAAGGACTGAAGCTTTTAACTTATCACAGTTATAGATAGTGATAATTGATGTATTCAGTATCATAATCATCTTACAATTTTAAATTTGTTCTATTTTTAAGCAGGGAAAGAAATCTTTTTTTAAAAAAACAATGACAACCTTATTAAAGAATTAAGTCTTACTTGAGTTAGCAAAAGTATCTTACTCATAAAATATCTACAAACAAAGTCCAATTAATGACTTATGAGTCACTGACCCATGATTACCAAATTAGTATTACTTTCCCATTAGAGCAACACAATGAGGAAAGTGCTCAGGAGGCATTTGTTGGTTTATGGAGCACACAGTATTCACACTGTGCCCTGGCATCTATTTAGTTTAGGATGTCAATGCTGGGTGGAGGGGAGTTTGTATGAGTGGCTGATTTGTTTGTATGTATTCAAACAGAACACAGCTAGAAGATCATAAATCTTCCTCATTTCTTAGTTGACTTGCCACAGGACCAGATTAGAGAGTTATTAATTTTTTTAAGCACACTGTCACTCTTTTGCTGCCTAATTACCCTACAAACAAATGCGGACGCTCACAGAATATTCTTGAGAAAAATACTGGCACACCTTCTACTTCCGTGTGTTAACTCACTTATACGCTGATCTCTAATTCTTAACTTTAGAAATCAGAGGTCTAGGACAGATAAATACTCCAAGTCCAAATTATCATCTAAGGGAAAGTAAATCATGTGAGGTGGTCATGATGGAAAGTGACTCCATTTATAGATGGGAAAAAAACTGATTTTTAAGAGACCCACATCGAATTGGATTATTCCTAGTTCAGGGTCATCCAACATTTCTCCAGGGACCTTGCTCCCCAATTTGATGCTATGATTTGCCCGGATGGCTCATCAGCAAGCAACTTAACTTGAGTTCTCTCCTCTATTAGGTGTATCGAAGACTACAAGCTTGGGGTGGATGGACGGTCTTGCCAACTTGTCACAGAGACCTGCCCAGAGGGCGGTGACTGTGCCGAAAGCAGAGAGGTCTCCATGAACCAGACTCTCTTTGGGGAAATGTTCTTTGGTTACAACAACCAGTCCAAGGAAGTAGCTGCTGGACAGGTGCTAAAAGGAACATTCAGGTGAACGTCATATGCCTAGAGCTGACTTTTCAGGGGTCTTAGTAGCTTCCTCTCTGAAGAGCCTTTTTCTCAGCATGTTGTTTATCTTGGATCAGGGTGAAAGTGATATACTTGAAGGGGCAGATTGTGCTCTTGCCGATAATCCTGTTCAAGTCTACACTCTGCCTTCAGGAATCCAAGAAGCATGCTGGGTATATGGTATAACCTTAAGCAAAATCTTACCTTCAAGACTTTACATTGAAACCACTCCAAAATGTGCAAGTTCCCCTTTACTTCCAAATCTTAAGACCTGGCTCGTGAGTGGATCTAGAATGGCTGTCCTCAGAGTGTGCTCAAGTGTCTTGGATTTTGCTGGACCTTCAGGGAGTACTGAAGTCCTACCTATTAGAAAGCTAAATTTCTTTCTTATATTTCAAGTAAAACTACATGTTATAATAAGTTGGATTTAGTTGTGAGAATCCAGTTGTGTTCTATTAAGTCATACATTTAAAAATATAAAATAATGCCAGTGCCCTTTTCCTATAAGGCAGGCTGATACTTAATGTGTTTATTGGTATTTTAATAGGAATTGTTAAATTTCTCTTTGAATTTCTAACATGGTAAATATTGGTGTTTATGATCATGGCCAAGTATTTGGGACATTTAATTATTTTGATGATTATAAAGCACCCCTGAGGACAAAACCTTTAGAAAATTCTCTGAGAGATTCTCCATTTGACCCTCGTACGTTTTCTTCATTGCGCTATTTGAAATTTCTTAGAAGCTATCAAAATTTGCTTTTCATGAGATGATGATGTTATGACAATGGTGATGTCAGTATTCTAACATAAAACACAGCCTGGTAGCAATCTAAGCCTATGCTCTTAGGAACAAATTGGAGGCAAATTTTCAAGGTAGTTCTTATACCAAGCTCCTGTTTCTGTCATGGCCAAGAGACTTTACAAGTATTTTCCATTTCCATCAACAGAATTGGGTTTCCAGGGCAATAAATGTGATATCAGAATTGATCTTGTGATAGCCAGAGCCTTCTCTGTGTTCTACGCATGCAACTCAGAGTGTTGCTATCTTTAGAGTGGAAGTCAGAATGGAAACCTGGGGTGGGGAGAAACGTTCTCTACCCTGACTACAGACTTTTCCAGTTGATTTGCCTCTCTATGCTGCCTTTACTTCCCTTATGCATAAGACTAACTCATCTCATGTGTACCAAAAGAGTCTCAAGGTGAGGCATGACTTTTGGACCAGAAAGACTTTTGGCACTGTGTGTTGAAATATGGACTGTATGCTGAAGAGTTCCATGGACACTCGAAAAGCGAAGGTCTGCTCTGTTTCTAGACAAAACAACTTTGCTCGTGGTTTAGACCAGCAACTGCCAGATGGTCTTGTGGTGGCCACTGTCCCACTGGAGAACCAGTGTCTAGAGGAAATCTCGGAGCCCACCCCCGACCCTGACTTCCTGACTGGTAAGTGTGCCTTCCCTTATGTAGCCAAACCATAGTTTCTTAAAATCATGGCACTCGCTTGACCAATGCCTGTTTTGTTTCTAAGTCAGTCGTTTCATTCAAGAGTGAACAATTGGTTATAAAATCAAACATTATTAGGATTAATTATCAGTAAAATTGTCAAAATTCTCATATGATTATTATACAATGGCTGTGATTATATATATCTCTTGCTAAATTTTATAGAAATTTTTCGGGGGTGAGGGGGATGCCACAATGGATGCATATGCATCCGGGGTTTTGGGTGGGTTAGAGGTATGTAGGTCATGGAGGCAGAAAGAAGATGGAGCACACCTATCCCCTAAATATGCATTAATAGTGTAGTTGAGTTCCCTGCAAAGAACTTCTGGAGCAGTGAGATAAGACAGAGGCTTATGGAGTTTTGTTGTCCAGTGACCCTGTGTTTGAATCTAGCTCTGTTGTGTGAGATCCTCTTGATCCCTCCTCATGTGAGGAGGACAATAAACCCTACCTCTTTGTTCTTCATTCCATTGCTCCTTCTCTTGACCTACACAGGACAGAGATGTAGCTTCATTAGCAGAGGCAGGGCCAAGAGAGTAGGCTGTTTCTTTCTGGGCCTTGGCTTCTGGACAGATCCTCTATGAGCTAAGAAGGGGCTTCAGGAGCCCCATAAACTCTAGAAATCAGTAGCTTGGGATTTGGCATCACTTACTAGAGCAATATGCACGAGCTCAATTTCATTGATTATGCTCATTTCTTCATTATCCCTTTACTTAATCATTCTGTCTTTCTTATTCTATACTTTCTGCCTCTTTTCCTCCATTTTTAAATAAATTGTTGAACAAAAGCCTTCAGCCGATACAGGGGTTAAAGAAGCATAGTAATTATTAGCGAGGGCCCGGAGCCTGGTAGCTGGGATCTGCTCCTCACTGGTCTAAGTTTGGAACAAGCTACTTAACTTCTCTGTGCTTCAGTTTCTTTTACCTTAAAAAAAGGTGTGTTATAACATTGACTTCCTCATAGAATTTATACGAGAGACTAACACTAATGAATGTGATTCCCAACACATTGTGGCATCTGATTTGTTAACTAAATAAATTCACCAATGAAAAGTACTGTTCAGCATATGCAACCTGTGGCTGCATGTCATGGTAAGTGTGATGTAGCACAAAATTATAAGCTTACTTAAAACACCATGAGATATTTTTGGTGGTTTTCCTACCTTCCTTCCTTCCTTCCTTCCTTCCTTCCTTCCTTCCTTCCTTCC
>LOEQ01000950.1:0-16873 GCA_001685075.1 Bramus lutescens | reverse complement strand
TCAAAAGGCCAAGGCAGTTTCTTTATTAACCAAAGAAAGTAACACATAGACAGACGACCCTCCTACATCACACCCCCCAATCCACTCCTCTGTAATCACTTAGAAAGGAGCAGGCCTCCCATGGGCTCCAGCAAAGCATGACCTATCAAGCTGCCTTTAGATCAAGCATCTACCCTGTATTCAGGCTGGACAAGGCAATCCAGCCTGAAGAGTAGCTTCCCAAGAGCCAGTCAAAGCACCAGGGACGGCCTCTGCTCCCATTGCCAGGGATCCTACACATGGACCAAGCTACATAACTGCCACGTATACGCACAGGGCCTAGGTCAGCCCCACGCAGGCTACCTGGTTTTTGGTTCAGACTCTGTGAGTTCCCATGAGCCAGGCTAGTGGTTTCTGTGGGTTTTCTTGCTGTACTCCTGACACTTCCTACATTCCCCCCACTTGGCACCCCCCATCCTGTTTCCTACAATCCCTCCTCCCTCTCCTCAGCAGGACTCTCTGGGGGTTTCTTTAATCTTAAAGAACACTTTGGAAATTGGTTCCATTAACCATGAAAGGGCTGGGAGTTGACATAGAACACACCCAGACAACAAATTCTCAGTCCCAAGGAGATTTGTTACCCTAGAGGGGCAAGTAGGAGGAGGAGTGCCTTTGGATCAGGCAAAGACAGGTATTTCTGCAGGAGAGGTTTTTAAGGAGAAAAAGGGGAAGTCTGTGTTAGGAGTTGGTAAAGCCTGATTGGAAGTCACCAGTGTAGCCAAACAATTCGTTTCCATTAATCGACCTTGGTGTTTTTATAGCTGGACCTTGGTGTTTCAGTCAGGTATAACAAAGCGGCCAAATAAGGGAACAGACCTTGGGGGCTAGCTCTGGGGATGTAGAGTTTCAGCAAGGGAGATGGAAGGGAAGAGGGTGAGACCTGCTGGCAGGAGGGCCATGCTTCGGCCCATTAGAGAGCCCTTCAAAGGGAAGTTATGATTTAAACTAAAGGAACTAAAACCACAGAAGAAAAAAAAATAAATCTTAGGAAATTAGTTTAAAAAAATAGCAGGTAAAGTTAGTAGCATCATTGTCAAATCTGGTCCCAGTAGCCATTCAATAGCTGCTTGAAGTGTAGATTGTGTTATAGCAGCCAAGGGTCCCTGATTACACCTCTTTTAGCTCTGTTACTGGTAGGGATGGTTTTCCAGTCACAACCACTTCCCTCCTTAAATTCTCCCTACAGGAAACATGGAGAGTAAAGTTAACGTCTCTGGCATTGTCTCCAGGAAGGAGCCAGTGGTTCTCCAAGGATCCCACAGAAGACGGGAGGAAAGCTGACACCAGGTTCCAAATGCACTTGTCAGACAGCCTGGTTTGTCACATATGTGCCTTAATGGATATGGCTGCCCTACGTTAGGAGTCAACAGAGCTCAACCCTCAGAATGCTGGAGGCAGTTTCACTGGTACGCACTTAAAGCATGACATAATTAAAAAGGAGCACACAGCTCCACTAAGTCAAATCACCAGGCGAAACCCACTAAGGTGTTTTGCCCAGGCAGGGCAGGTATTCACTCCATTGATTTAGAATGCATGAGTCTTCAATTTAGAGCAACTGAAAAACAAAACAAAACAATAAAAACTGGGGAGCTGATTTTTTTTAAGGTGCAGCAGAGCTGAAGGAAAAGAAAAGCAGAAACGTGTAGCTCTCCAGCTCAATGTTTCAAAAGTTCTTCTGCCTGTCAAAGCGTGTGTTTTGGAGGTTAAGTGTGAGCACCAGCAGCAGAAGGAAACCGTGTGAGTGGGCAAACTGACAGTCGCATTCCCTTGGAATTTCCCCCTCTGTGGGGTTTGGTGGTCTCATACTTAAACGGTCACTCTCTGTATGCACCTCCACTGCCCAAGCTGGTGGCTGTGCTCCCTTCTGTCAGCCTGGCCATTACTGTGGTAATTGGCTCTATGGCTATTGATGGGTCGGGGGTCTTTAGGCTTTACGTGTTTTTGTTCAGTCTGTTTTGCTCCTCTTCTTAGACAACAGACGTTGTCCCATTCCCTGCCGCCCTCCCTACCCTTGAGATGTTGCCTTAGATCCTGCTCACAGTGGGCTCATGCTGGGCATTGACCATAGTAACGGGATGGGGGTAGTCAGGAAACAGCTCTCTGAATTCTTCTGCAGAGCCATGCTGGAAGGGGTAGGTCGATCTTTCAAACTGTCTTCAGCATCTTCCCCAAGGGTCATCAGCGTATTGGGGTTCATACAGATCATGGACCCTGTATTTGCTGGGCTTCCAGAGGTCACTGAGACCCACAGATAAACAAAACAAACTAAAAAAGTAAAGAAAACAAAAATAAACAAACGAAACAATGGAATTGGCCTTTCTTTTCAAAAATTTTTGAAGTCCTTCAGTGCACAGTTACTGAGTGTCTAATCCTTCCTTGAAGAGCTACCANACCAAGCCTCTAATTAATGGCTACTGGGCAAACAGCACTGTATGCATTGTATGTAGGAGAGAAGTGATCATTACTCTGGTGGAGATAGAGGCCATGGAAGAAATATGTTATAAAGAAGTAAACAAACAGCAAAAGATCATGGGTTTTGAATGAGCTGTGGGGGTAATGAGTAAGGTGAGGCTGCCCACAATAGAACGCGTCAGGAAAGCTGTGTAAAGATAAGCTAGGTAGGGAAAGGCTTCCCTGGGGGTGGGGGTGGGGGCTTTACAAAGACCAGTGGGAAAGATGTAAGATGGGGAAATGTGAGCAAGGGAACAGTGGCCTGGCTAGGGAGTGTGGAATGGCTGAGGATGGACAGACAGACCTAGTCCCAACAAGAACGTTTGGTAGGAGATCATATGTGTGTCTCCAGATCTCCACTGCACTGGACAAAAGGACCTAAGAGGAGTTCTGGCACAGGGACAAGTGTTAAGTTACCGAAGTATCTGGCAGTGGAGCGAGACCACAAAAAAGAGATCTAGATTTACTTTTCAGAAAGTAGTTACCAGAGAAACTTGGCAATAGGGTGCATTTTGGAGGAAGGAGCAAAGGAAAAGGATGTAGAAATAGGCTCTGGATACTTGTTTAAGTAGTTGATCATCTGAAAGAACCACGTAGTAATTAGGAGTGACGGTACCCAGCAGGAGGCGAGGACTAGGAGGGAAGAGACATCCAAATACAGAGGTCAAACAAACTTTAGAGTGACAAATTGGGAACTCAGAGGGGAGGTCAGAGCTCCAAACACAAACCTGCTTTGTCTGAAGCCTTGACCTCCGGGGTAAATGAGAGAGAAAAAGAGTAGACCCAGGACTCAACTCTAGGGTGCCCTGGTTAGTGGCAAGTGGAAAAAGTGGATGGGGAACAAAGAGGGTTGTAGAGGGGAGGCCAGGAGGTAGAGGTGCGTGGGAGACTGGTAACGAGGTAACGAAGGGTTTGAGCAGCTTCGTCCTTTCTCACTCAGAGCGGTAATAAAACTACTAAGGCAGACTGGATTGCCTGTCATAAGAGAACCATAAATTTAGTATCATAACTGTGAAAGCCCTAAGACACAGTTATAATGAAGTACATAAGCAGAAATTTGAAATTATTAGTGTTTTTTTCATATCTACTGCATCTCTTACAGCCTTATGATGTGAGAAAACACAAGTTACATCTTAAGATCCTGTTCGGTGAAGGGCCTATGTAAATGGCATTCACTCACAAAGGTGCAGTTTTGATTAGAACTCCTAAAGGGTAGCAGAGCCGAGCTCTGTCCCTTGAGATGGCACAAGGGTAAGTGGATTCTCTGCATACTGGCAGAAGAGCCACTTCCCAGTCAGGACAGCACCCACAAATCCAGTGTGTTTGCACTGTGACATTGCCATCTTTTTCCCCTAGGAACCTCACATCCTGTCCCCTAGCAACCTAGCATCTGTCCCCAGCTGTGAAAGGGAAGGCCTGGGAGTGGAGACCCCAGCTTGTGGTCACACAGAGAGTAGAACTGAAACCGGGGCCAAGTCTGGATTACCTGCCATTACCTGCTCTCAAAGAACCACACATTGGTTTCCACTTGTGCCCCACATGTGCCTATTGTCCAGGCATTTCTCTTCATTTCTGGAACTGCCTGGATGTCGCTCCCCTCTCATGAGGATGCCAGGGACCAGTCATGACCATCTACTTGACAGTGATGCTGCTGCTGGGAAATATTAAAATGATAACAGAGAAACCTTTACTCTGCTCAGTTCTCACCTTGTCACCTCACTTATGCATCCCGTCAGTACCTATGCTAGGGGTGGGGGGAGCCAGATCTGTGTGAAATGCTGGGGGTTCTGGTGCACTGATAAATAAAAGATAGGCAAAAGTTATTCACAAGGTAGCTAAGCAGTAACCAATAAACAAGAAGTGATGATTAAATGAGAAGAGGTACTAACAGTGTGAAAAGAGAAAACTCAACAAGCAGGATATGATCTAGACTGGGTCAGGATTCAGAAAAACAGACACTGCATGAACTGAGGGATGGGGGAAAAGGTATTTCAATGTTGCCAACCCCAGGAAGGGCATCTAAACTGCACACAGGTCCGGGCTGACTTGTGAACTAGGATATGAAGATGGAGCACACAGAGCCTGAAGTGAGGTGCAGGGGCCAGGTTTAAGAGCCATCCAGCAGCATCTTCTTATCTTGCCTTTGTCTTTCTGCTATTTTAAAAATATTGACAGATTTTTAGCCAGAAAGCATACAATCTGAGTGTGCTTTAGAAAGATACAACTAATAACAGCCTGGGGCATGGTTGGAGGATGAGGAACCATCCAAGAACATTTGGAGTAGACCTGGTACTGCTGAGGTAGAGGGGAAAGAAATGGCCGATGGGCTGTGGGGTGACAGTAGTTGAGGAAATTCTGCCTGGTTGTGAGGCTCTCTGGGTATGGAGGGCATGGATGTGGGGAACCATAGCAGAGCATAACATAGAAAATTACCCAGGAAGACCTAAATGAAACCCCACAGAACTTCCCAAGCCACCATTTAGTAACATGGCAAGGACATTAAGGTAACTGATGTGATTTTGATATGATACGATTTTCTGGGTAGCAGGACTGTGTTTTATGACAGCTTACTTCTGGATGCAGAAGAGGCTGGTGATGATGAAGGCAGTGGCCTAGCTAGCTTTTTCAACTGACCCAGCAGTACAATGTCTGAGACGAAAGCCTAGACTGAGAAACTGCCTAGATCAGATTGGCCTATAGGTATGTCTTGATTATTAATTTATCCAGAAAAGCCTAGACCACTGTGGGTATCCCTAAACAGGTTGTCCTGAACTATATAAGAATGCTAGATAAGCATGAACCTGCCAGTGAGCCAGAAACACATAGAGACATAGACAGAGGACGACAGAGACAGGTGGGGGGAGAGACAGAGGGAGAGAAAGAGAGACAGAGACAGAGACAGAGAGAGAGAAAGAAAGAAAGAACCAGCAACCAACTTTACTATAATTTCTCCCGGTTCCTGCCTTGACTTCCTTCAATGATGGATTGTGACCTTAAATTTTAAGTCCAATAAACCCTTAACCCCTGAGTCGCTTTTGATTAGTGTTTTATTGTAGCAACAAAAAAGGACCTAAAACAGGCAGCAACCTCATCTTCTGGGTTGGGGAGGGAAGGGGGAGACCATCTTTCCTGGTCTCCTGAGCTTCAGGCATATCTTTGTGAGGTAGACAGGAGAAACAGGAAACTTGTGTACTCATCTAGATCCTAATCTCATTAGCTACCAATGCTGTGGCAGAAATCCCAAGCAGCAATCCCTTGAACCTAGCCCATGACTCTATTCTAACATATCATTGAACCCTGGTCAGACTCATCTGGTCTGGGGCATGGGAAAAGATCAACAGGAATGTTTTGAAAACTCTGGTTTCCAGTATCAGGTTACTGCATCCCCTGTAGTAAAAATTCTATTCTAGTGCCCCCAAAACCATTTGGGTAGAGATGAATTGGGGGTGTGGGTGAGACATTGAGAATGAGTAAGGGAAAATCCATGTTTGTAAAGTGTGCCATGTCTTTCCTGCAGTAGCCAGCAGTCATGTTTAATTCTTGCTATTCTGAGCATATGTTTCTTTGTTATCTTTTAATTGGTTTTTATTCTAAATTTAACACTAAACGTTTCTTGATGGTAACAACTGTGAGAACTAGCCTGGTGCATGTCAATTCTAGGAATGCACAAGACATCAAGACCTTTTCTATGCCCCCCTTCTCCTCCCCACATCACACCAGCCTGCATTAGGAAGCAGGAGACTGCTCATTGTGGCCTTTCCTGCCTGTGTTGTCATGTTTATAGATGTCACATTCTAGGGAAAAAGGGAGGGGAGTAATCTAAAACCCGAATGATAACCCTGGAAGCCGTGTAGAAGAACCTCAGGGGAATATCAATAGATTGGAAGCTGCTATCAGCAAGCTCACGGTGCATGAAATCCAGCATTTCAGGCAAGGTCTTCAGAAAGTGGTGAAAACGATTCAGAAAAATTGGGTAATCAGGTGTTCTGGAGTCAGCTGTGGAAGTCTGATTCTGAAGGTCTCGTACATCTGTAATGTAGACAGAAGTGTTAAGCTGGAATGCAGGAGCTGTAGTTAGATTCCTAGTGTCTGTATAATCTTCAAACAAAAGGACAAACTCCTGAATCCTCAGAATTTCCATCTACAAAATGGAATAATGAAAATACTGTATGCTGGAATGGTCAGGAGGCCGGTAAAGCCCTGGGCCATGGTGGGTTCTGAATAAGGAAACTATTGAGACTTTTCTGAAGTATGTTTCATGGTATCATAGGCTCAAAAAGGTGTTCTTCAAGAGTTGAGTTCAATGCTCAAATTATTTTTCGCTGACACAACCACATGCTGATTTTCCTCCTATGAGATTTTAATGCATATTAGAAAGCTAAAGGCTTTTAAAAGATTTTTGAGACTTGAAGATTTACAAGCTTAATTTAGACACAAGCTACCTCACCATCCCAAAGCAAGAAAACCTGATGTTTGCCTGTTTATTGGTTTAAATAATGCCTTTAAGGTAGTCTAGGCAAAAGAACCTTTTGACATCGTGTAAACGAAAGTTCTAGGAACCTACTTCAAAAAATTCTGAGACTTTGTTGTTATGCAGCCTCTAAGTAAGTGAGATCTATGACTCTTCAACTGTGGCATGGAATCCTCTTGTTTCCCCTGAAGTAGTCCCTTGGTTTGCCTTTCATCTGCTGCACATAGCCGCTATGCTAACTATGCTAGCCTAACCTCCAGAACTCTCAGTCTTCTGACTGGTTTCTCAGTCCCTCAAACCTTTGTGGGCTGGCATCATAGTGCTACCCCCTCTAGCCTTCTTCAGCCTCCTCCTCAGGCTTGCTTAGCTTCTAGCAAATGCCTTTCCCCAACTGTTGCTTCAAACAATACTACATTACCAGGCTGGCTCTTCAGGAGCCTGTTTCCTGGCTCGTCTTGTATCTTTAACGCTTGTTCTTTTCCCCCACTCACTCTACCAAACCAGTCCTCTACCAATCCCTGAGGGCCCTCCAGGCCTCACTCCCTCTCTTCTTCCTTACACCTTCAGTTGCTACCTTATAATTTAGGGATGATTATATACCCTGGAGTCAGACCTGGGCATAAGTTCAACTGTTTTAGTGGGAGAATATGAAATCTTGGTGCCCCTCTGCGCTCTGGATGGAATACCCTTCTCTCTGATACTATAAGGACTTGGATAGGACACCCATGTTTACCTCTGATAAGGTTGCGAGGCCTTATCAAATTCCTCTTCTTTGTCTCTAAATGATTGGCTCTATTGCTTGTATTGTCAAGCAGCTGGAATAAAATGCATGTTAATTAAAATTTTGTTTAACTTCTCTTCATCCTCTAGGCTCTGGCCTATCCTCAGGATGGGCTAGAGAGCAAGCTGGCCTCATATCTTCTATCCAGTCAGAACATTTCCATATTATTTCTAGCTTTGTTTACTTCTCTCTATAAAAGTAAAATGTCTTTCCGTGTAACTTGAGCAACTTCCAGACTCCATTTCACTGTGGAAATGGTTCTCTTTCCTGTAAGATAACAGTATCCTGCCACCTTTACCTTGGCAATAATCCTTTAGAATAAATCTTTGATTATTAGTCCAAAACTCTTTTATATTTGATAGAATACACACTGGGACATAGAAACTATTTAATAAAGAGAATCTGGCATTAAGTTACTATTATGTGTTTGTTGGTCTTGTATCCTAAGTATATTATGTTTTCTTTGAGGAAAAAGTAATTTACGGCCTGTACTCGGGGCCTAGCCCAGGGCTGGACAGCGCTGATCTTTAATAGATCTGTACTAACCGATGAGTCTGTAGGTGTCACCAAAAAGCTGAGAGCTCAAGTTGAGCCAAATTTGTGGAAAGCCCACAGACAGTTGAAAAGATAGTTTAGCTCTGTTCAGAGAAAGAAAATGATCCAAGAAGGCTAGAGACCACCACTGGGCAATCATACCAAAGATGGAGAGAACATGGGAATTTCTGCTTTTCCTCCATCTCCTCTAGTACATGAGACTGATTTTAAACAAGAGAAAGTAAAGAAGCCATGCAAGAGGGAATTGTGGCACAGATAGAGAGAAAAAGAAAGAGTAGAGTCAGTGACTGAGGCAGTCCCATCTCCGAGCATACTCTTTATCTCCAGGGTTAGACAACCTTCTGCACATGGTTTCTGGCCTACCATGGGAGATGGAAGACTTTGGAACATATACAGGAAACCTACTTTTTTCCCTTCAAATGTGGGGCAAGGTAATATTCTGGAGACAAACATTACTGAGTGTTACATCCATCCCTGGTGTGACTTGTTAAAGAGAGAACGTGGTGAACACAGGATTCCGAATGACACCAATAGACGTGAACTACCATAGTAAAATTCATTCTTAGTTAAAAGAACTTCTGGATTTCAAAATGCCCCTGGGAGAAAATCCATTCGTTGCATCATCTTCCTGTGTTCCCTGACCATTATAAGGAAGCAATGTGACCCAGGGGTTTATGAAAACAAGGCCTTTGAAACTTGTGTGACCTAAGATTTTTAAGGTTTGCCTGGAAGTCTGGAAAATGGAAGTGGTAAGACTTGTCTTGTTTAATGGTGTGCAGGGCCCCTTTTGTTCTGTCCTGGCCACCCACCAGCTTGCACCCAAAATAATCACGCAGAAATTGTATTAATTAACTCACTGCCTAGCCCATTATTTCTAGCCTCTTATTGGCTAACTCCCACATCTTGATTTAACCCATTTCTACAATCTGTATAACACCACGAGGTTGTAGCTTACCAGGAAAGATTCTAACCAGCATCAGTCTCAGACAGGAGCTTCATGGCATCTGCCATTCTGCCCTTCTTTCCAGCATTCAGTTCTGTCTACTCCACCTACCTAAGTGCTGCCCTATCAAAGGGCCAAGGCAGTTTCTTTATTCAACTAATGAAAGCAACACATAGACAGAAGGACCTCCTACACCATTATCTCATAGAGTAAGTCTAAGAATTAAGTGAGATTAGGTATAATAAAGACTTTTTTTTTTTTGTAGCAAAACATCATTGGAGAAGAGGGTGATGCCGAACTATGACCCATAGACAGGTCTGGTTTGTTATTTGTTTTTAAATGGCCCATGGACTAAGAGTAGAATCTGCCTTCTTTGAAAGTTGTAAAACAGAAATTAAAAAGGGAACACATTTGGCAACATTTACAAACTGTGAGGTTTTAGGATCTGTAAGTAAGGATTTATCAGAACAAACACATTCTTTCGAATAATGTCTGTAGTTGTTTTTTTAGTACATGGATACTCTGGAGTCATTAAGACACAGACCAAGTGGCCCCACAAAGGCTAAAGCATTTTCAGAATAGTCCTTTACAGAAAGAATCTGTCACCTCATGCCACAGATGACAATAAGACTGTCCTAAAGGATGCTGATGTCCCTTGAGACCTTTTTCAGAAACTGCTCCTCCATTGCTCCTCTCTCACTCCAACCACCCTGATGGGATCTACCCCTTACACAATCATCTTTTAAAATGGCATTTATATTTCTGTGTATGCCTTAGCTCTTCTGGGAGATAAGACATTCTTTGAATGTGGGGATTACATATAATTCATTTTGGGATATTCAAAAGAGTCACACAGCACCTTGTAAATAGACATTCAATAACTTTGTATTTACTCTATTGAATTGAGTTCCAGTTTTGGGTCTTGTGACTTTTGCCCAATGTCCAAAACTTTCTGATAAAAAAGCAAGTTCTAGAAGGATGACAAAAGATTCGCAAGAAAGACCTAAATGATATATTCACAGGGGAAAAACTGGTTGTGGTTTTGAGAGGGAGACTTAAACAGAAAGCAACATTTCAGTCCTTCTTCTCTTATGTGCCTCTGGAACTTGGAAATATTGTGAGTTTTCTTATCAGCCCTTCTAAGAGGGCCCTGCTCTCCCAGCTCTCTCAACGCTGTTTAATTTGCTGGCACTAGGACATTTTCCTGGGGATTTGTGTATATACATAAAAACAAGCATTGCATTGTGTACGTTCATTTGTTTGACACCACAGCATAGCAAAGGCAGTATCTGAATAGTCCTGCAGTAGGCTTGTTACTGTAAGAATGAAAATTAAATACAAAATCCTATGGCTGAAAGCTTTGGAACTACATAGAACTCGTGGCTTAATGTATCTGAGTGTACGTCTCTGTAGGTTTCTGATTTCAGGTGTAGACGGATAACGATATCCCTCGGGTTTTACTGTTACCTAGAAGGGCAGGCAATATTTTTCCATTTTTCTGTGAAAACAAAAGATAATCTAGAAATCTGAACAGTTCCTTAGTGCTGACAGCTAAGTATTATGAATAGTTATTTAACAGACAAAATGGATGGCCATAAAAGCTGCCATTTTTATACCATCTACTTTGCATCAGCATCATGCAACCATGGCTGCATTTCAGGGAGAATCCTTTGTAACTGAGAGGAATGGATTTTAGGAGCACAGCTCAATCTTACTCTACTTGTACTGTATTTTTATTTGAGACAAAGCTCAGCATGGCCAATAGCCTCCTTTCTCCCCACTTCTCCACTTTAATGCTGATTAATGACAATTTCTAGAGATATTGGTTCCCAGGTTTGCAGGTGCCTGGGGGAGCAAGAGCCTCTTGGCACTATGAACAAACATGCCCACAAGAGGGCTGCCCAAGAGGACACCATTAGTCAATTCCTTTGTTGTAGCTCTCTCCTCCTCTCCCTCCTCTTTCCACATTCCTCCTCTTCTTCCTTTTCCTCCTCCTCCCCTTCCCTCTCTCTGTCGCAGTGTGTGGCATATAAACATGTGTGTGTTTGCAGGTACACACATCTGTGAACATGCATGCTGAGGTCAGATGAGGATATCACAGCCATATTCATTCGAGACAGGGTATTCTCATGGAACCTAACCTAACTGGCCCCCAGCCCCAGAGATTCTTTGGTCTCTGTCTCCCATGATGCTTGTGTTGTAGGTGAACATATGTAGCCATACTCTGTTTTACAAGTGGTTGCTGAAATTGGAATTCAGGCCCTCCTGCTATTTCAGCAAATACTCTGATATACTGATTCATGTGTTTTGTTTTATGTTGTGCATTCAAATTTACCTGGCAGACTATTACCATAACGTTTTACATCATCCTTTCCTTCCCTTGTTCCCATCTTATGTGGTTACAGGGGCTCTGTGTCTCTGGTAGGGAAACCAGAACAGATGGGCCCGTATTCTAGCTCCAATACCTCCTGTCATTTGCAGGCAAACAGCTGGATTCTCCAGCTACATTTTTGAGGCCAAGATGTAGAACCCTTGCTCAATTCTACTTTCAGCCTGTGGTTCCAGCTTTAGGTCCTTTCAATGTGGGGACTTTTTACCACATTATTATATAAGAACAGATATCACAGATACCCTCCCAGTCCTACATGGAGATTAAGTTCAAAGATCCCAGAGAATCTGGCCTTCTCAAAGACCATGGCCATCCATGCCTATAGATTCTGGGAGCTTCTGCTGATGGACAGAGCTTTGTGTCTTTCTGTCTGACTCCATGTACATTTGATCCCTTGGTTGTTGCTGCTTCTTGGTCGACCTTCTTTCAAGGGAGTTAGATGTATAAGGAAAAGCATTAGTTCTTTTTTCCAACAAAATGCTGGAGGTAGTCTATAAAGATGGTTATTTGTCTCAAATTCTTGCTAGCTTCTGCTTGGGTCTGGTGAAGGTCTCCAGGTAAATGATATATCATAATGCTTGGGAATACCAGCAAAGGGGGAGAATGCAACACCAAATAAGAAGCCAAAGAAGTTTGGGAGTATCCAAGCTGGTTCTTTTATAAGAAGGCCCTGCTGCATGAAAATCAGCTCAAGGGTCTTATAGGAGCTGCCTAAATCATGTCCTGTGGTAGTTCCCCCCCCCTCCATTGACTCAAAGATCTATCCCTTAAAGGCCCCAATAACATTTTAATGTTTCCATATAAAGGACTGAGAATATGAACCTTTGGAGCACACAACTCATACCTCATTCAAACCCAAGCAGAGACCTGTGTAGAAAGGCTTAAATGGACAAGTAACAAGATGACTGCCTTATTGGTTGCATTAGCTACCACCTTGGTCGTGCTATACTAATAACAATAACAGACTTCACTTTCCTTGGAAGAAGGCTGTATGGGAACTACACAGCTATATTATTTAATATTTGTAATAGTTTCACATCTACTATTGTTAGAAGAATTCCAAGAAGTAACATGCAGTCACAGTACCATCTTGTTGGACCTAATGACAATTTTTCCTTCAGCTATCTGAATGAGGAGATCTAATACTTTTCTCTGTTAGCATGTGCTCCCACTAAAGCTGTGGTCGGAAGGGAACCTGTGACATTATCTGCCCCTTATTGTTGTCTGTGCTCATCTTATTGGACGGCTGTCTACAGGGGTGCTGCCTTCTCATTCTCCATTAGAACTTTTCCCTCTTATTTCTCTTTCTCCCTTTTCCTCTCCCCCCACCCTCAGAGAAGATGTTGCTGCTGTGTAGCCCAGACTGTCGTCACCTGTGTTGCTGAGGCTGGCCTTGAACCTGAGATCCTTCTGCCTCAACCTCTGAGGGCTTAGATCGCAGGCATGTACTCTGTACCTGGCACCACAGTGCCTTCTTCATGGGAAGATGAATTTATGCAATTCAGTAGATTTCTTCTTCAGTCAGGAATCTAGAACATTTCTGACTTAATTTGTAGCCAATTAGGACAGACAGCACAGCATTTGCCTTGAAGCAAATTAACTACTGTATCTGACACAGTCTGCGGCTTGTGGCAGCAACCTAGTCAGACCTTCAGATCCAGCACAACCTCCTAGTTGTGGAGAACCTCTGGTTTCTTCTGGAACAGTTCAGGCCAAGGTCATAGGAGCTGAAATAAGTGGCTTTGAAACTTGCCCTCTTGTACGTTTTGGGGCTCAGCATAAATGCTTAAAGAACAGCTTTATAAACAATGGAATTGTTTATTTTCATCAAATAATAATCTCCTGAAAGCCAAAAACTCTATCCCACAATTTTTCCCTTTTTTATTTGTTATAAATGTTTATAAGATTTTTTAATGGTATTACAGCAATATTTAATAAAATACTACTCTTGTCTGAAGTGGTGAATCTCAACATGTTACCTGAAGCCTCCCTCAGTCATCACCCAAGAGGTTCCTGATAAGATGAGGTTCCCAACTCCACTAATTTGTGAAAAGTGAGCTTAAATTTAGCTTTTAAAGGGGCCCCATTCTGAAATGCGCACAGTGCTCTGACAGCCCTGACAAGTGACTCACCACCTTCTACATGAACAGTATGTCTGGTTAAGAGCTTGCAATCTCTAAGACTTTCTGTCCTACTTCGTAGAAGCTGAAAATATTATTACAAAATTCACTTTTAAAGGTTTGGTGTCTTCCCTTGGCCCATCTTCCCCGGTGACATAGGTTCTAGCACTTCTCTCTGGGTGCCCCAAAGCGCCTCCCACCACTACAAACTCACCTCACTGTCACATTCCCATCCACTCTGTGTGCCTAGAGACACTGCAAAATGAGCTTTATTTCCTTCACCATGTGGCATTTTTCTCACAAGCACTGAGACCCATTTCTGGCACCAAGCAGGTACTCAGTGTAATCCAAAGCACAACAAACTCGCCTTGCTCTGGTTTTTGGCCTCGGATTTGAGGTGCACTCTCTGGAAATACACAGAAAACATGTGATCTCATTTCTTCTAGGGGACAACCCATCAGATGTCTAAAGAAAGGGATGCTAAGCCTCACCATATCTACTAAACCCATCTCTTTCAGCTGCTGTTCATGGGATCATCTCTCCTAGTGTCTTGCAATTCCCACTACCTCCCCAGGGTGAATGTGACTCTGCACTCAATCCAGCAAAAGCCGAGTAAACTCCCAATGAACATTTGTCATGGCTGCATTGGCCCTCCATCACCTCCATCACTGCAATCTCTTAACATGCTACCATCCCCATCTGCTGACTTAGCATCCATACAGTCTGCATAATTAGCCTCCTGTCTCCTACCATTTGGCTGCTTGCACCATTTACATGTGGTACCCAGGACCAGTCTGAGGCTCTTGACTCTCTCTGCTGGCTTGGCTCATAGCCTTGAGTAAAGCCACATCTCAAAATGAGAACTTTGTTAAGGCTGAGAGGCAGCCACAGGGACCAGAGAATCTGAGAACAGAGGACGCAGGTCACCAAGAGGTGAAAAGAGCCTGGTCCACTCAGCACATTTTAGAACTCTAGAGAAGAGGACCAAGAGGTGAGAGGGTTGTGCAGAATCCCAAATCACCACCAATAGTCACAGCGTATTTGAGCTCATGGCTCCAGCAGGCAAGGAAGTGGCATAAATTTCAGCGAAGCAGAGCTAACTGGTAACAGACTTTAAGTTCTGTCATATATAGTTAATTTGCAGAATAAATTGGTCAGGGCAGAAAAAGGATTTAACATCCAAATTCATTTGAAAAACAGAAGCTAGATGAGTATCCAGAGGAAAATGGAGACTGTTACAACATTCCCTTGCCGGCTGGAGTAGTATTATTATTGAATAATATTTTTATTAAAAATTTCTAGACCATTTGGTAGTTAAGGATATATATAACCAGCCTCCGCAGCATCTTGGTGAAGCTTTGAATATCATACCATGGATCTGAGTTTGCTCCAGAGACTCCACCTGCCTCTAACTCACCAATATTCTACATGCTCCACATGCAGCCGGGCTCTTAGAATGTGGAGCCAGGGCAATCCAGGCTACTATCTCATGGTTGCAGTATTTCAGAACTCTCCAAGGGTTCCCTGCCCTGTGCTCCTCCTGCCCAGGTTTAAAGAGAGACAGAGAGGCAGAAACACACAAGGGAGGAGCCAGGGAGGGATCAAGAGGCAGGGATCCTCCAAAGTGCAGCCGCATCAGGAAGAAGCAGGGGCTGGACTGCGGAGCTGGAAAGCCAAAGGGACACACACAGGTCCCTGCCTGAGAAGGATGCTGTGCTATGGGAAAAGGAAAGCATCCTTAATCCCATTCTAGAGCTGGGTGGGTCCTCAGCATTAGCTGGGGAGGAAGCTGGGGGTCCTCTTTCAGCTACAGGATCATGATTCTCTCTTCTTCTCTGAGTCATATGTTTTTCTTCCATCCCCTGCTCTGGGCTAGTCTTCTGACAGTTTTCTTGACTCTTCCTTGGGAAGGACTCAGAAATTGGGAAAATGCTTGCCCTGGAAGTATAACAGGGGTATCTCTTTGTTTTCTCAACTCATCCTTCCACACGAGAGAAATGGGAATGGGGAGTCTACATCTGCGCCTCCAGACAAGCACATGGGAGGCTCTCTCCTGGTAACCAGCTGAACTGGCCTACCCATTCGCTTGTCTTCCTGCTAATGGAGATGTGAAAATAGCAAATCCCGCAGGTGTTCCTCATTTTCACTTCTCTCCTAGCCCTGTCTCCCTCCCCACTCCCTCTCGTCCATGCCACTCTGTAGTGAAACAGCAGGAATAATCGAGCCCAGCTCTGCACATCCTGAGGGCTGTGACTCTGAATTTCTATGTCAGGTTTATTTTGACATTGACAAGAAACTGCAAGCAGCAGCTGCTGGACACCAGGAGGCTGAAGGAATCAGAAAGGTTTTGTTTCCTTTGCCCAATGCTTGTGAGGCAAGGGAGGAAGCCAAGAGGTGGCCAGTGCCCAAATGGCCAGCAAAAGAAACCCCACTAACTCTGCATCATGGGACTCGCCTTATAGTGTTAAAAGCAGGGACACAGTGCTAGGTTGACTAGAATCCATGCCTTATCATGTTAACCGATTTGGAAATAGTCTTTGCAAGAGGAAATACATTATGGTGACATGATCACAAACTCAATATAGATAGATCCTGTATCCAATGGCTGGCTAGTATATAAGAGAAAGCAGCAGATTTGGTCACAGACTCACAGAGAAGAGTCATGTGACAACCAAGGCTAAGACTGGAGTGGCAACTTTGCAAGGCAGGCAATGGGATCTTCTCGAAGTTAGGAAGAAGCAACCATGGCCATTTCTCTAGAACCTTCCAAGGGAACATGGTTCTAACTGCGTCTTCAGTTTTGCCTTATAGTGTTAAAAGCAGGGACACAGTGCTAGGTTGACTAGAATCCATGCCTTATCATGTTAACCGATTTGGAAATAGTCTTTGCAAGAGGAAATACATTATGGTGACATGATCACAAACTCAATATAGATAGATCCTGTATCCAATGGCTGGCTAGTATATAAGAGAAAGCAGCAGATTTGGTCACAGACTCACAGAGAAGAGTCATGTGACAACCAAGGCTAAGACTGGAGTGGCAACTTTGCAAGGCAGGCAATGGGATCTTCTCGAAGTTAGGAAGAAGCAACCATGGCCATTTCTCTAGAACCTTCCAAGGGAA
>LOEQ01000949.1:445454-460266 GCA_001685075.1 Bramus lutescens | reverse complement strand
CAGAATTCACTGTAGCAGCCCTTATAGGACCTGGATTTTACTTTCATGAAAGCCATTGCTATAAAGCTGGAGACCCTACTCTCTGCAGCACCCTCTAGCTCCCTGTCACGTCCTAATCTCACACTTGGCATCCACATGTGATTTTTCCAGTCAAAGACAAGGCCTCTGGACTTCCTGCAACTTTAGATAAATAAGCCTCTTCATGAAGTGAGATAGCTCATCCTAGCAATGGAAAACAGCCACCGCAGGCTTTGCTGAGAAAGACCCGGTGCCCAGCAGGCCTATCTAGACAGACCAGACCCCATACACTTCTTCAGATGTTTCGATTTGAGACTGGAATGAACCCGAGACCCAGACAATTCTGCCATAACCTAAATGGCTACCATAGCTCATTCTGTCTCCTGTCAAGCCTAGAACTTTTGCTCTACTATTAGCACAGGAAGGAGTCCTAACCTTGGTATTGTTCTCACTTGTATTAACTGAGGCCTGTTGATGTCCAGGATCTAAGACATCCATCCATGAGGAACTTTTGCACCACTGGCAAACAAATACTGTTTCTAATTTTTTTCCTTTGTTTTTTAACTTGACACATGAAAATTATACATCCTAATAGGCATCATGCATTGTTACTTCGTGCATATACATTAAATCAGGCCATATATATTCATCTCCTCTAATATTAATCATCTTTTCATGTTGAAAACGTTCCAAATGCTTCCTCTGGCTTTTTTCAAATGCACAGTCCTTTTCTGTAGTCTATAGGCAACCTCCTATGTGACAGCTAACCAACTGGGGTGTAGTGCACATTGTTAGATCTTCCTGCTTGTCCGAGCAACGGTCTTCCTGCCTCCAGCAATCACCAGCCTAGTCTACACTTCCATGAGATCAGTTTCAAAAGTCCAATATTAGTGAGGTATGGCAGCATATGTCTTTTCTGTCTAGCTTATTCCACTCAGCATAATGATTGCCAGTTCCATCCATGTTGTTAGAGTGTGTGTGTGTGTGTGTTTATCCTTGTTTTTATTTTAGGGTGTTTGTGGTTTGCGTGTATGTATGTGTGTGTGTGTGTCTGTCTGTCTGTCTGTCTGTCTGCAGGTGCATGTGTGTGTTCACATGTATATAAACCAGAGGTCGACTTCAGGTGCCAGTTGTTAGGAGCCATCCACCTTGTTTTTGAGACAGAATCTGTCAGTGGAACTAGCCAATTAGGCTAGACAGGTTTGCCAGTAAGCCCCAGGTTTTTACATTGGCTCTAGTGATAAATTCATGACCTCATGCTTGGGTCTTAAGAACTTTACCAACAACGCTATCTCCCCAGAATTGGATTTCTTCTTACGGTTGGATAATATCTCATTGTATACATGTACCACACATTATATACATGTACCACACATTGTGTACATGTACCACACACTGTACACATGTACCACACACTGTATACATGTACCACAATACACTATATATATACCATATATATGTGATATATATACCATATATATGATATATATGCCATATTTCATATACATATACCACACAGTGCAGACTTTGTTTATCTATTGATAAACAGCTAGGTTGATTCCATATCATGGCTATTATGAATGGTATTGCACTGACTATGGGGTGCAGATAGCTCCTTGACACAGCTTCATTTCCTCTGTACACATATTTATTTAGTGGCATTTCTCAATCATAAGATAGTTATATTTTTAATCTTTATGGAACTTCTGTACTGTTTTCCATAACAGCTCTACTAATTTACATTCCCACAAATGGGGTGCTGGGTTCCCTTTTCTCCATGCCTTTGCCAACACTTGTTATCTTCTGTCTTTTTGAGAACAGACATTTTCATTGTGGTTTTATTTGCATTTTTCATATACTTATTGGTTTCCTGTATGTTTGCTTAGACCTATGCCCATTTTAAATCAGATTTTATTAGCTTCCTGATGAAGTTTTTAAATTCTTTATACAGTCTGAATACCAAACTCTTCTCAGATACATATTTACAAATATTTTACCCAGTTATAGGTCATTTATGCACTGTTTCTCGTTCCCTTTGCTGGGAGGAAGCATCTTGGTTTAGTATGTTAGTTTTATCATCATTTTGACCAGGTACCTAACATGAACAAAATAAGAGAGAATTCACCAGCTTGCAGTTTCAAATGGATCAGGCTGTACTTGGCATCTCTACCACAGAAGAGGAACAAGTGGATGTGAAGATTGCTTAATTCACAGAGGACGCACAAAGGGACTGGTGCAGTCCCTGGTTACTTTCATCCACTAGATATGTCCCACATCTTGAAGTTTCCAGAACTTTGCAAAACAGTGCCCCCCATCTGTAGCCTAAGGATTAAGTGCATCTGCCCACAGGGATAATTATACTCAAACGGCAGCCCTTGCTAGAGGCTACCTCAGTTGTGGGAGCTGCTGTAATGAGTACTTCAAGGGTCAAGATCTGTTGGGAATTCCAGGTGGCAACTTTGAACATTTTTCTGCATGAAAAGTCAGAGCAGGAGCTGTACCATCTGAATACAGCACTACAGAGCTGCTCTGACAGGGTCGGCATGCTGCTTGGCTCCGCACCTGACCACGAGCCTTAGGCTGATGACATCCTGGGTGCCGGGACCCCCTCTCTGGAGCAGCCGATCAAGATGGTGGAGGCACAGGGTCTCACTACATCACTTTGGGGTGAGCCACGTGGCCATTGAGCAGAACCTGGTGACATGCCTGTACCCTTCCTGCCCAGCTGAGTCTCACAGGCACAGAATGAACTGGGAATCTTGTAGTCTGAAGATCAAGCTCAGAAGGACTTAGCTGTGCAAGGTCCTCTCTGGGTAAAAACAGAAAACCACATAAGATTAGGAAGTCAGCAGTCCTCAAGTCCTCAGGACAAAAAAGAAGTGAAACAGACAAGCTAGGTGGGAGTGAGGACCAGACTGGGGTTATAGATGGTGGCAAAAGAGGACAAGCAGAGGGGAAAGAACACTTGTGCCAGAAGGGAAAACAGGCATCCTGCAGCCGCGAACACAGCTGATGGCAGAGAGTACCTTAAGACATAAGACCAGTGAGAAGACATAAGAGGCAAACAGAGCCTTTGCCCAAGACGGAACAATCACAGAGGGGTAGTGGGCTCAGTCACAGACGGAGTCCAGTCACCTGTCAGAGGAAAGTGTATTGTAGCCATGGCACCAGTTACAGATGGGGATAGATGCCACCTCCCAAGTCCCACAAAATCGCGGCAGCCATATCAGTTCTTATGTTCCTGAAGGGGAATTCGCACTGAGACACAGGTAGTGTGAACTGGTGGTGAAGATCAGTCGCAATGAGTGACTGACAAGCTGTTACAGCCATCTCAAGGCTGACTGTAAGGAAGGATCATGCTGGTGTGGGCTGCAGAAAACTCTTGAACCAGTCCTTTGAAGGCAGCCACAAGGAAGCCCCATGAACTGCATCTGTGTGTCTTCTTCAGGCCCTGGATCTGTTCCAGAAGTTTGGTACCCAGGTATCCCTGGGAACTGAGGTCGTTAGGCTGCACAAGCCACGCAGTTTCCGAGTAAAGCCGGTATTGACTGTTCTGCCCACAGTGCGTGGGGTCTTGNTGCCGAGTAAAGCCGGGTATTGACTGTTCTGCCCACAGTGAGTGGGGTCTTGCATCACGTTGAGTTTCCTGAGGTTTGGCAGTGTTAGTGGAGGCAGTCAGTCTGTTGCCAGGCTAGGCTGACCCCTACGGGGTTACATCTGAGCCTCACAGCTTCAAGGACTTGTCCAGTCATTGAGGTGCAGAGAGTTCCTATATTGCAACTAGATGTGAGACAGCCTGAAACCAGCGTCAGTTGCACTGGGCACAGGCCTCTGAGCAATACTGGCATAGTTCTAGAGGCTCCCCTGGGGACCCCAACTTGGACATAACTGCCGGTTGCCGTTGGAGGACAGGTGGTGCCGGCAATTCCTTAGCCGTCAAGGTTGGCGCTATACTGGGTCCTTCTTGCTGTCACATGGTCTATGCTCTCGTACGTAGAGTAGGTATGTCCCAGACTTACTGTAAAGTCAGAAAGTGTGAGAACACACTGAAGTCTGCCCCGCTGTCACCCAGGCCTCTGTGTTATGTCAGGGGATCTGAGAGACTCCATCTGTGAAGTCTACTCTGCACGCAGGTCCTCAGTTTCCACAAGAACTGAGTCTCACTGTGACGAGCCTAGCACTGGGATCCTAAACAAAGCAGGTGCTAGCTTTAATGTCCTACTCCTCAGATCATCTACCAAGATGCAGGAGGCCTAATGTAATTCCGGTGGATCAGTTTACGGGTATCAGTCTGATGGCAGTAGAGTTCCGGACGTCCTTCGCTAGGGAAAGTCATAATGGATGTCCTGGACCTGAGTTTCAAGTGTAAAGCCTGAACTCAGTTCTCCCACTCTTTTGTGCCTGCACTTAAAGAAGGGATGATGCAGGCAATTCTGTCTTGTTCTGTATGTCCTTGCATTTTCTTCTAAGAGAATTGAGCACTGTGGCCCCGATTTCCTTAGCCGAGAGAGGTCACTTGGTGCATAAGCAGATGCTGAACTTGCTGCTTCTGCCGAGAGGATTTTCCTTAGCCGCTAAGATGCGATCTTGCTCACATCTGATACTGCAACTTGCAGGCAGTAGCAGAATTTTCAAAGCAGAGTTGAGGAGACAAAAGGAGAAAGGACGGGAGGAGGGAGGTTCTGAGAAAAGCCACACACAAAATCCTTGTAAGGAAAGGGAACAGATATTATGAAGAAAAGAAAAACTAATTTGGTATAACTTAATTTTGCTAAAAACTGTCAAAAACTGAAAATGTTTACTCTTTTTAAAAAGCTGCTGTTGAGAGGTATTTGCTAATTGTTTTACAAAAACATTTACCTTAAATCCACATAAAATGTTTGTTTCTCTACTATAAGTATCAAACAATAAAGGCATTTATAGCACTTTCTGATGGTTTGAAGTGAGGTGTTGAATTTAATGAATAAATAAACATTTTTATATCCCTTAATGCCATTCTCAACAAACCTCCACCAAAAAGACTTTAAATCTCACCAAGGGAAAATTTAACCTTATAAAAATCGATCCCAAACATGCCAGCCCTTTTCCTTGAGAAGAAATAATCTATGGTGTCATGTTAAATTGGACCATGGTTTCAAAACAACCCAAGATTTCAGTAGCTCACCCTACTCAAATACGTATTAAACATGGGCCAGCCAAGAATTCTATGAATCGTTGTATCCTACGATAAAAAGGCCACAGTTCTTGTCATGGCTTTGTCAAGAGCTGGTGACCTGCGCTGCAGCGAGGGTTCGGTGGCCAAGAGTGTAAACTGTTCTAAAGAACCTGAGGTCAGTTCCAGAACCCATGTCAGGTAGCTCGGAGGACATACAGGAGTTACAGATATCTGAGGTCCTCTTCTAGCCTCCACAGGCAACTTCACTCTATGTACATGTCCACAAATATGCACACAACTAAAACTGCAATAATTGGCTATACTTCAATCTCTCTTAGCTTCTCTTAGATTACAGACTTCTTATAGGAATTCCATTCTTTCAAGAACTGACTGTCTTTCATGCTTCACTCTGCTAAAATGTTCTTTCCCATCACCTCTGCCTACTCATATTCTACCTGCTTTCTTTGTGTCCCCACTGTGGATTTCCCTCTGACTGACAGCACCCTGCTCTGCACTCCCAGCCCTTCCTCTGTGTCTCTCCAAGGACACATCTTCTGTTCCACACTGGGTGATCGTAAAGGAATAATGTCCTCTGTGCCCTGCTGAGTCACAGATCTTTGCAAAATTATACCAACACATTAAAGGGGCTCAATAATCAATATTAAAAGAATGCATGAGGATGTGAGGGCAATCTGGCTGCGACATCCGTCACCCCATTGATCACCAGGGTTGATTCGACAGATCTGGCTGGCTAGGTGGGTGTCCCCTTCCTCCCTCGTGCGTCCCTCCCAAAGCTGCGCACTTGGTGGAAGAGGACAGCCTTCCCTGGATAGAGGCAGACCAGTCTTTGGTCAAGGGTATATGAGTAGCTGTGCTCCCTTGCTAGAACCTCCAAACAAGCTCTCAAGAACACATGAACAAGTAGCGGATAAGTGGGTGAAGCTTTACCACATCTGCTTGAATGCTAAGACCCCCTTTCCCTCCAGAGGTGCCCCAAAGTAAACCTGTCCCTTTCACAGATCCCTTCTTAGTCACATGGGTCTACAGCTAACACAAAAACGCAACAACTGTGTAGAGGCCAGAGTTGGTAAAAAATTGCCGCCACCTGAAACAGGACTCATCCAGAATCTGTAAGAAGAGTGGTTACTCAGATGTTTAAGGAAGTTTGGGAGTGGCTTACTGATTGGGCAGCTGCAAGAAAAATGACTTTGTATCCAATACTCACAGAGAAAAGTGAACTTTGTGAGTGCAGTAAGGTGAATCTTACTCAGTCAACATCAATGAAGGCAGCATCCCAACAAGAAGCTGCAGACCAGTGACCCAAAGGGCTCTCCCTTCCAGTAAGAACACACCACTTTAAAAGAAAAGGAAGAGAAACAAGAAGGAAAGAGAAAGGAGGGTGAGCACAAAAGAGAGAAGAGAGAGTGTAGTTGCAGGAAGACAGCTCTGGGGAACTGAAGTGCACATACGCATGTGCACATACACACACATGTGCAGGCACACGCATTCACACACATGCACGCACACAGGCACCCACACACACACACTCACAATATTTCCTGATCTGCACAACTTTCCCATATGATTAGCTACCTCCTAGATAGAGCACAAAACTAGCAGGTACAGACAAGGCCTTGGCCCTTAGCTACCCCTCACTGAGCAGATCCTTCAGGGTGGAGCTCACTGTGCTGCCAACTGTGTCGCAGAAAACCAAGCTGACTATGGAATCACGGAGGAAGGGGGCTCTCACCTTCTCGAGGCCCGGAAACTGCAGTACTGGCCCGCACACCCCAGCCCCAGCCTCAGTCACTATCTAGGGCCCTTTCTCTGACCATGGAGAGGCTGAGTGTCCTCCAGGCTTTGTTCTAGTGGGATGGGTTTGGAAAGAGCAGCCCTCTGAAAGGCCTGAGCAGCAGCTGTTGTCACAATGCTACCAGAGCTCTGGGAGCTCCATTCTGTCACCCTCCTGTTGATGCCCATGAATAGGAAGAACCCCACACATGAAGAAACCATAGCTGATTTGGAAACTACAGTCCCTTCCTGCAGTTTTGTCTGTCAAGGAATGTGAGGCAGGGCAGAGGGTAGATAAGTAGGAAGTGGGTTAGAGCAGCCTGTGAACAGACAGATAAAATCCTTAGCACTCTGCAGATGATCTTGAAGGCAAGGTCCCAGGGGAGTCCACAGGGAAGCCTTTATGAGGAGAAGTAGCTCTGGCTCACAAGGATATGGGAGCAGCAGTTTGGGGTCTTAAAATTCAGGCAACATTAACAAACGAATGGCATTGAAGATCATCAGACAGGAAGGGTTCTGAAAGGCTAACCCTCTTAGTGTTACATTAGTCCTCCTAATTTCACACTCTCTTCCTGAGTTCCATGTTCTGACACTGGAAAGGGATGCAGAGAGGGGCTTATGTCAGAGGGTTAGAAGGAAAGACGGAACTATTTGGATTTTGATTGGTCTGAAAAGGTGTGGGAATATCCCTCACTGGGCCTTAACATTCTTGTAAGTACAAAGGAATCTCATGACCTTCCAGAAATAAAATTGTCCATTATGCAAATATTTATCTAAGTTCTTGATTGCTTTGTATCGAACCCTAGGAACAGTGATGAACACATCAGTCATTTATCTCAAAGAGCTTAAGTATCTGGTGGAGATGGAAGGAGGGTAGCCGTGACGTAAAAAGATGCCTTCACACAGGAGATGTGGTGACTGCCACTGACCAGTTGCAGAGCCTGGGGTGGCACTTGGCCTCTCTGTGCCAGGTTTTCATCAGCAGCAAATGAAAATCAATAGAAATCCTCTCCTTGGCATGTCGCAAGGGCATTGGCAAAGGCTGCCCACTTGTTCCCAGTTGTCCAGGCCTGAAATAATCACACAGAAACTATATTATTTGTCATATTGTTTGGCCAATAGCTTAAGTGTATTTCTAGCTAGCTCTTACATCTTAAATTAACCCATTTCTATTATTTTGTATTTTACCACAAGGCTCATGGTTTACCAGCAAGGTTCCTGCTGACGGCTCGTGTTTTTCTCCTCTGGTGGCTGCATGGTGTCTCGTTGACTCCGCCTATTATCTCCTCTTCTATCTGCTTCTGCTTGGAACTCCCACCTTGCCCTACTATGAGCTGCAAATAGTCCCAAAGCAGCTTCTTTATTAACCAATGGTATTCAAACCATACAGAGGGGAATCTCACACACAAGGGTTACATGAATGAATGTGTAAAGTACTCAGAACTATGCAGGACATATACAGTCATAGAAAAGTTGATTCTTGTGGTTAAGTTGGCATTACTGTTATTGTGTTGACCACTAGTGAGGAAAACCTTCAACAGTGTCCTTTGCAAGAAAGAAATCCCTCCCAGAGGAAGTTACCCAACATAAGCAAGAGCAAATGGCCTGAGGGATTAGGGGACTTGGGGTGGGGAGAAGGGAAAGAAAAGGAAACTCGGGAAGGGTCAGAAGTTGCCCACGCGGGTGGAGTGTGGAGGAGCCCAGCAAGTGAAAGCAAAGACCATTCCCCTTTGTTGTAGATGTAATTCTGATGACAAGGCAAAGGGTTAAGGATAAATTATGATGAGACCAATAGGCCACTTTAAGGAATTTGAATTTTTAAAAATCCATTTACAGAAGAATTATTTCTGGGTATTTCTGAAGTACTCCTTAAGCTGTGGTAGCAAAATTGAACTGAACAAAGAAACAGGGAAAAGGCCATTTCTTTGTTAATTTCTGCCAATCAGAACAGAAATTAAATGTGATTGATGCCCACAGGCACCTGGCCTTACCTACTGGCCATTTCATTGTCAATTTCTGCCAATCAGAACAGAAATTAAATGTGATTGATGCCCACAGGCACCTGGCCTTAGCTACTGTGGATCTCCAGGTCTTGGTTAACAATAACTGCTCTCCTGTGGTGGTTGTTGTTGGGATTTGAAGAGGCATCCCTCAACCCACATCCCATGATAAGTTCACGTCTCCAGCGGCATTGTCATGTATACTAATGATCTGGGCGGCTGACCACTCAGAGGTTAGCTCCTGATTAATTCAAACTATTTTAATAATTCTCCCCACTCCCCATTGGTTGGCTGAAGTATGAATGGGCACTTGCCAAAACTCTGACCCGAGACCTGAGGGAACACTTCAGGGAAAGTGTTCCTCACTGAAAACAAAACACAAGCTGTCACGATCTCTTCTTCCTCGCTCTACTGCAACTCCCAGAATTATGAGTCCTGTAGCACACCCAAAATGTGTAAGATATTACATAGGTATTATTAGATTAGTTTTGTTTTGTTGGAAATTGAAGATGTCTAGCAGCTTCCTAAGATGTAAATGGGGGACTTGATATTTTGAGCAGATTAGAGAGCTAAGAGAGATGAATTGCTTATATTAGCCCCAAAGAATGAACAAGAACAAACATATGCACCACAAATGTCAGAATGATGACTGGATACTGTGCATACATTCTTCTGCACGATGCAAACCAAAATGCATCTGCACAATGCACAAAATGCTTCTCCAACAAGACTGTAAATAAGCTCTGAAGGCCAAGTGCGAAGAATATTCCTCAAACTGAACAGCTAATTCTTAACCTGCTTCTTGATGAACACTGCCTACTGTGTTTTCTGTTTTGTGTCTATTCTGTCTTGTCATTCCCATGATAGCTGGGTATGTAGGATGGGGTCTATGCATTTTTGACTTCTTGGGTTACTGCATTTGGCATCGTAAGGCTCACAGAATGGACCACACAGCCACATGCTAGTAGAATAAGGAGGAAGCCTAGTGATCCGCCGATCTAAAGATTCTGAGAACAAAATACCCTTATTAGGAACATGAGGCTATGCATAGAAAAGCACCCACAAGGAGGGAGGCATGAAGTAGGGTCTCGTTCTTCTGCCTCAGAACACTCACCCGGTAGTAAAGTGTTAGTGGCTGTAAGAGGAAAATCAGGGTACTTCTAATCCCGACCACAAATAAGCCTGTGATGGTCTTGTCATAGAACTGACAATATTTGCACAATTAACTTGGCTGAAAAGTGGAAGGAAAGGGACCCAAGAGAGTCTCGCATTTCTGAAATTGTACGTGCACTTGTGCTTCTGTGTATGAAGCCCAGAAGGTCAAGAAATGACCAGCTGATGGCCCCTTCAGGTCAGTACTCCCTCTAAAGAACTCCTGGTCACCTCACCTGCTGCATTGAGCCCTGGAACATACTGTGGGTGAAGCACATCTTGGCGATTCTTCTGCTCTGAACAAATAAGGCTACCTCGAGACTTCTAAAGATACCAACTTCCCAAGGAAGAATTCTTACCGAGAAATATACTTTGGAAAGCTGAGTTGCCCCCTCTACATATCTACCTATCTGGAAGGCAGCCTTTGAATTAAACTTGCCTGCTGATACTGACTCTTAGACCGCTATTTTAAAAACTAAGACCTAAAGGACCTGTACTATTTTTCTCGTTGCTATGACAAAATACCCAACAGAAGCAATTTAAGAAGGAAAGGGTTGATTCCGGCTCCCGGTTTGAGGGTATAGTTCACCACAGCAGGAAAGGCATGGTGGCAGGATGATGTAGCAGCTGCCATCTGGAAACAGAGAGAGATGCATGGCTGGCCCACCACTGGCTTTCTCCTATCCAGAACTGCCACCCATGGATGGTTCCACCCACGTTTAGAGTAGGTCTTCCCACACTTCACTTAACCCAGTCTAGAGACTGGCTTATAGCCGTGCCCGGAGGTTTGCCTCCTGGATTCTAGATCCTGTCAAATTAACAATCTGTATTAGCCACCACAAACACTATGTGAGAGGAGACAACAGATCAGGGACTCATTGATCTTGATACCAGAGTAGTTCAAAGAAGCTCACAATGCTGTACTTCTGAGGGGCATGTGAATCTGCCTCTATCCTTGCTATTTCTGGGGCCCAACATGACAGTCTGTGGGGAGAGTAAGCTCTGGTCCCCTGGGACAGAGGGGAGTTGGCTATGCTTAGGGTTCTAAAAGTAATTGAGGTTACTTGGAAAATACAGGACTGCTTTCAAACAAATTCAGAACTGATGCCCTCCATGTTCTCTAAGCCTGTGGGAACTAGAAGCTGTCTCTCAGTGATTACAGCCTGATGCTGACAGTTTCCAGTGTCCCCAGCTTCCTCCTATTTTGTCTGGTTAATCAGTGCTCATAGTAAGCTCCACCCTCGGCATACACCAGCACACACACCCCAACAGCAGGAGGCACACACAAGAGGCAGAGAGGCAGGGCTTTCAATTTAAGCCTGTGATAGTTTGAGACCTAAATGGTCTGGCAGAGAGAGAGAGAGAGAGAGAGAGTCTCTCTCTCTCTCTCTCTCTCTGCTCACCAATCTAAGGAGGCAAGCTCACAGACATTACTCTTGCAAACATCCAGATTGAGTCCAACAGTCCACAACGTTCCTCCCCACCCTGCCTGCCTCAGTTAGCACACACGAGAGTTTGTGTGAATTGTGAATTCTCAGAGGGTAACAGGTTTCACTTGGCTATTGACTCTTCTTAACAAGTTATGTAATATTGTAGCTGTGCAGCCTTCTTCTCCTTATAGCTACACACATGCTTCATTTCTTTATGCCTTGGGTATATTTTTGGTTTGGATCTCCATAATTTGTCAGTCTCTCACAATTTTTGAAAAATTAATCCAAAGAGTGAGAAAAAATAGCAAGGTAAACACTGCTCTGTGTCCTGTTCTTCTCGCTCTCTGCTTCAGCAGGAAATGCATTTCTGACACTTTGAAAATGAGCAATCACATTTATAATCAACTTGGTTAAAACTTCCTTCCTGGTAACTGCAACACTTCCTCTGCATCTGGATATGAAGGGAGCCCCAGAAAAGCGGAAGAGTCGAGAGATGCTTTGGGGAGGTTTGAATTTGTTTTGTTTTTATAGAGTAAGCAAATGACCCTCCAGCACCACCAACTCCAGGGCTGTATCAGGTACTCCCACTTTCTATAATTTGCTCTTTCTTCACTCTGACATGGGACAGTCACTTCCTTCTCAGCTAGAATATTTTTATCTGGAGCCCGTTGCCGGTTCGAGATGAGCCCACCCCTGAACGTCTGGGTTTCATTGTCTCACTCGGTGTAGACTGTGTATATCCACAAGGTTCCGGCAAGGGCTTGCAGGTGCATCAGCTCTTTCTGGTTTTGTTTGTGAGGAAGGGGGTGGCTTCAGAGCCCATGACGGGCAGTGTTCAGAGTCTTACACAGACGTACTTGAAAATTACTGGACAGACAGTAGTTTTTAAGAGGACAAAGCTGCTCAGTCCCAGCCATGAGGAAAATCAGTGAGTATTTGGTCAGTCTCTTTTCTTCTGCACCTTGTATCGTGATAGTGTATGAGTTCTGGGTGTCACTGTGGCAGATACTGAATTATATTTGTACACTTAAATTTAGACATGTTTTATTTTAAGTTCATGTCAGTATCAATATAGCTTATGGTTCTTTTTTGTTAGTAATTCTATAAAGTACCAAAAGACCAAAAGAATTCTTTGAGCTACAGAAACAGTTGTTTGGGATAGTTGGTTTCATTTATTTGCTAAGTATAACTTTAATATATATTTAAAAATAACAACTCAAAAATTGAGGATAAGTTGAGATCTAATGAAACTGCCTTTTATAACTTTTAATCAAACTCTCCTTTTTGGTATACAAAAAATATTCCACTGTTCTTCAGAAAAATGCTAATTATGGATCTCATTAACATCAGTTAGAGAGTAAATGATATTTTCTGAAATATTTTGTTTCAGTGTTTGAATGTGGTTTGGGGTGTACTGTAGTACCAATGTAGCAATGCTTACTATTAAATTAAAATGTTTTATGAATCATTTTTCAATTTTAGGTTTCTGAGCATTTCAATCATTATTGATGGGTTCCTTAGTGGAAGAAGTCATATTTATCCATAATGCTTTGTAAAACTTGCTAATTGTTAAATATTAAGTTAAAGATACATACTTATTAAATATTTGCACAAAAAGTGGGTAATATGAGAATAAAGTTGTAAATTTCTGATACAGAGATTAAACCATTAGGACAAAAAGAAACTGAATTTATCATTTAGGATCTAAACAGAGGGTCATTGAAAGGCAGAACTCTTGTCTTCTACCTGTGGCTCCTCTATTTAAAGCAGAAGCAGGTCAACCCAATTGATTCAGTTAAAATTACCTAAAGGTTCATACTGGCAAAGTCCAGATGTGGTGACCCCTCTACCCTAATATAGTAATGATATCTAGAGTGCTCCACATTCCAGGATTCAAAATGCTATGTGCCTCCAAATGGCTTTGATTACAGCCTTTACCAATTTTTTGAGTTTTATGAATGAAATGACTGGTTGTCTTAAATAGAAAGAAAAAATGAAAAGGAAAAAATGGCAGGAAGTTGACTAGGGAGAAGACTCTGGGTTCAGACAGTTTGAAAATAGAGAAGATGAAGCAAGATCGGGTGTCTGAGCTAGAGAAATGGGAGAACGAGAAGGAAATGCCTCGGCTTGTTTTCAAAGTGATGTTCAGAGGCTCACGCTGCACCTTAGGCACCAGGACTCCATCCTTGTCTGTATTGCTTTGTGATGGGTTTCGCGGCACTTACAGACAGTTACCATTTTGAGCGAGTAAATATTGGACATGGTGCTAAATGAGAGTTTTACATGCTTTGTGCACATGCGTGTGAGTGTGTTATTTGTGTATAATGTAAACCATACATGTGTGCAGTTACATCTGCAAAGGCCAGAGGAGACACGCTCCACCCGCTTCCTTTGAGACAGGGTCTCTCACTGAACCTGGAGCTAAGTTGGTGGCCAATAAGCCCCAGTGATTTTTTTCCCATCTCTGATCTCCTCCCTTACAACACACACATACAGACAGACAGAAACCACTGGGGTTACTGGCCCATGGGAGTTTATGTGGGTAGTAGGATGTGAACTCAAAACCTTATGATTGTACAGCAAGCACTTTTATCCACTGAGCCATCGCTACAGTCCCATAGTGCTTTGCAAGTTTCTAATTAAAACATCACACACACACACACACACACACACACACACACACACACCCCTAGAGAAAATGTGCCAGCATGTATGGATCACCCAATCGAAAAAAAAAGGAACTGCCTTATTTAACTTTTGCCCCCACCCCTAAGGATAAATAAAATGACAGATAAGTAGGAGATTAAGAAGGCCACATCACCTAAACAGTAAGTGACTGGCTGAGAATCACGCCGTGAAAGACAGCACGGCATCCAGCTTACTCGGTCCCTCTAGGCCTGGTGCTCCTATCAACCCACTACACCTTCCCTCAGCCATCGTACGGGAATCTGCAGTCTGTCTCCTGACGAAGCTGTTTTCTCCACTCCCAGGTCGCTTAGGGCATGGAGCTGAAGAACTATGAGCAGCCGGTGGTTCTGAGAGAGGACAACCTCCGCCGGCGCCGGAGGATGAAGCCACGCAGTGGGGCAGCCAGCCTGTCCTCCATGGAGCTCATCCCCATTGAGTTCGTGCTGCCCACCAGCCAGCGCATCAGCAAAACTCCAGAAACAGCACTGCTGCATGTGGCTGGCCATGGCAACGTGGAGCAAATGAAAGCCCAGGTCTGGCTGCGCGCACTGGAGACCAGTGTGGCCGCCGAATTCTAC
>LOEQ01000949.1:420150-445299 GCA_001685075.1 Bramus lutescens | reverse complement strand
CTCGCATGGCAGAGGTGGCTGGCCGTGATGCCAGACTCTATGCTATGCACCCTTGGGTGACGTCCAAACCCCTGCCAGACTACCTGTCAAAGAAGATTGCCAACAATTGCATCTTCATCGTCATCCATCGGAGCACCACCAGTCAAACCATCAAGGTCTCCGCAGATGATACCCCCGGCGCCATCCTCCAGAGCTTCTTCACCAAGATGGCCAAGAAGAAGTCCCTATTAAATATCCCAGAAAGTCAGAGTGAGCAGGACTTTGTGCTGCGGGTCTGTGGCCGCGATGAGTACCTGGTAGGCGAAACACCGCTTAAAAACTTCCAGTGGGTGAGGCAATGCCTCAAGAACGGAGATGAAATACACCTGGTGCTCGACACGCCTCCAGACCCAGCCCTAGATGAGGTGAGGAAGGAAGAATGGCCACTGGTGGATGACTGCACTGGAGTCACCGGCTACCACGAGCAGCTCACCATCCACGGCAAGGACCACGAGAGTGTGTTCACAGTGTCTCTGTGGGACTGTGACCGAAAGTTCAGGGTCAAGATTAGAGGCATTGACATCCCTGTACTGCCCCGGAACACCGACCTCACTGTGTTTGTGGAAGCCAACATCCAACACGGACAACAAGTCCTTTGCCAAAGGCGAACCAGCCCTAAGCCCTTCACGGAGGAAGTGCTCTGGAATGTGTGGTTGGAATTCGGCATCAAAATCAAAGACTTGCCCAAAGGGGCCCTATTAAACCTCCAGATCTACTGCTGCAAAACGCCAGGACTGTCCAGCAAGGTTTCTGCAGAGACGCCAGGCTCAGAGTCCAAGAGCAAAGCCCAGCTTCTCTATTATGTGAACTTACTGTTAATAGACCACCGGTTCCTGCTCCGCCACGGTGACTATGTCCTCCACATGTGGCAGATATCTGGGAAGGCGGAGGAACAAGGCAGCTTTAATGCTGACAAGCTCACGTCTGCAACCAACCCTGACAAGGAGAACTCCATGTCCATCTCCATCCTGCTGGACAACTACTGTCACCCCATTGCCCTGCCTAAGCATCAGCCCACGCCTGACCCGGAAGGAGATAGGGTCCGAGCTGAAATGCCCAATCAGCTTCGCAAGCAACTGGAGGCGATCATAGCCACCGATCCACTTAATCCCCTCACAGCGGAGGACAAAGAACTGCTGTGGCATTTTAGATATGAAAGCCTGAAGCATCCGAAGGCATACCCTAAACTATTCAGTTCCGTGAAATGGGGACAGCAAGAAATTGTGGCCAAAACATACCAGCTGTTAGCCAGAAGGGAAGTGTGGGATCAAAGTGCTTTGGACGTTGGTTTAACCATGCAGCTCCTGGACTGCAATTTTTCAGATGAAAATGTAAGAGCCATTGCAGTTCAGAAACTGGAGAGCCTGGAGGACGACGATGTTTTGCATTACCTTCTCCAGCTGGTGCAGGTAGGCGCTGGGGAGGTTAGCAGGAACTGCTGTCTCAGAGAACGGATTTGCGTGAGCACAGGCACCCTTTGCAGCCTTCATCCCACACCCTTTGTTCGGTTTCATGATCAGTCAGACCAGAGCTGATGAAGCCACGCCAAAAAGTTGTAAACGCTCTCATTGACATTTTTTTTTCAGTGTCTTTGAGGATTTGCCAGCAAGCTTTTGAAAGACATCAGTGCCGTCCTTCACATTTTAGAATTGCCCCAGTGGGAATCACGTTGTCCTCATTAATTTTAATGATGAGTTGAACTTGTTGCAAGCTTCCTTATGCCAAGGCTCCAAGTGATTTGCATATATTTTTGTATATTGTATCATTTGATTCCACCAGTAGCTATAATGGTGGTCAAATTAGAATTTGGGTTTGCATTTTATACATATGGAAACTGAGATACAAGGGATACTAAGCTATGAGCTCAAGACCATACATTTTTAAAAAGAAATGGACCGACTAACCCCTGGCTTTAATCATGTTCACATCTACCAAATATCCTGAATGAATCTAGTGGCAGGATAATGCATGCTAGAAAAATTTTAACCTCTGTTTGTGCTTATTACAGTTCGTAGAATAACATGTCATATCCCAGTGACATCTTTTAAAAGTTTTTCTTAATTCTTGAGAATTTCATACAAGTATATATTGAAATATGATCATATATGACCCCTAGTTTCCCTACAAATTATCTTCTGTCCTTGTTAATATATCTCTCAAGTTAATGCCCATTTTTTTTTCTGATAACTGGTAAGTCCAATTATCACTGTCCATGTGTTTATGGGTGTGCAGCCACCCACTGGAGGAGCATGGGAATCTTCTCAGTGGCCACATCTTCCAGAAAGCGTGACTTTCCCTCTCCTGTCAGCTCTCCACTGCCAATAGCTCCTCAGTAAGAGGCGGGCCTCGAGATCCTCCACCCCAACTGTGATAGACGTGGGCTGCTTTGATCCTGTGTGTGTAGTGTACAGGTAACCGCAGTTACTGTCAGTTCAGGATGGCTTTGAGGCCATTTTACGTGAGGAAATGTCATGCTTAGTACTGAAATTTGAAGAGTGGTGCTCGTTTGCGCGGTGATTTGAAACATTTCAGCCCCGACTAAATGACTCACTGTTGGCTAAAATGGTCCCTTGGTTGAGATCTGCATCATTGTTGTAGAAGTGAAACACGAAGGAAGACCAGCTCTAGAGTTAGAAACTTACAGCACAATTTAAAGTGAGCTCTGTTGACTGAGAAACCACATTCTCAGAACTCAACTTAAATGCAGCTTCTGTGGCACCTACTTGACCACACCCAAGAGAGGCACTTTTGAAAGAGGGACTAAGATTGAAACATAAGGTCAGTATTGATAGGATCTAACTGCAAACTCAGAGTGAGAACTGTAAACATACCAAAAAGACTTCAGGCTCCAAAATACATCCTAGGGTGGAAATGTCTTCTGTTCTTTGGGGAAAAGAATGACCATTCTTATTTATAAAGGAACTATTCTAAGATAGTTAATTTTAGAGTTATATACATGTCCTACCTTCTAACTTAATATATGCATTAATCATTAAATAATATTTGTTGCTTTTAAAACTATTTCTAAAGGAACTATTCTAAGATAGTTAATTTTAGAGTTATATACATGACCTACCTTCTAACTTAATATATGCATTAATCATTAAATAATATTTGTTTCTTTTAAAACTATTAACTATTTAAAGCTTATTGAAAAATAAAACATGAAAAATAAGCAGGCACCCACAAAGATTTAGTTTACTTTTTTCCACTTTACGGGTTATCTTACTTCAATAATAGAGCTGTCATTTCATATATCAATATCCAACCCAGAACCAACACTGTGAAGATGACCAAACACTAACAATGAAGACAATCAGGGGTATTTGACACAAAGCTCCATGCCACAGTTTGGCGGGTAGGGACTAAGAAGGGAGGAGTTGCCCAAAAGGGAAGCTATGAGGCTTCAGGACCGTCACACTTGGCACTCAGCTGCGTCTAATGTTCCTCTCTTGAGTGCTGTATTGCTCCTGTCCACTTGCTTTACAACAGGCTTTCTTGCCTTCCACTTTAAAGAATTATTATAGCCATGTGTCCCCTTCCAATATCCCAATTCATTCTAACTTGGAACAAGGTCTTTGCAACTTCATCTCTGCCATTACCCTGACCACTGCACTGAGCATCAGGGGTCCTGCAGCCCATGCGGTCCTCTTGTAGGATGCTAAGCAAGTGCCCACCTCCCGGTCTTCAATGTCCACTAAACAGGGCATTGGATGTGAGTGGCTAGGAAGATTCTTACCACCTTACCTGGAAATAGTCATTCACACAGAACCATGCTTTTTTGTGCATTTCATTTCTTCTGACTGACCACCACAGAGTATAATCCTTCAAATGCCAATGTGCTCTTCTTTTAGGCTGTGAAATTTGAACCATACCATGACAGTGCTCTGGCCCGATTCCTGCTGAAGCGCGGTTTGAGAGTAAGTATTTCCATTTTGATAACTGCATGAAAATTTAGGGTACCAGGAATTGCCTGATAAACCTACAGCATTCGTCATCCTGACCTCAACCATCTTGTACCCATCTCAGAACAAAAGAATTGGCCACTTCTTGTTCTGGTTCCTGCGAAGTGAGATAGCCCAGTCCAGACACTATCAGCAGAGGTTTGCCGTGATCCTGGAAGCATACCTACGGGGTTGTGGCATGGCCATGCTTCAGGACTTCACGCAGCAGGTCCAAGTGATCAAGATGCTACAAAAGGTGACCATTGATATCAAATCGCTCTCTGCTGAGAAGTATGATGTCAGCTCCCAAGGTACAGTGGCTGAAATTTCTCAGTTCTCTCTAAATGTCATGATTGGTATGATTCTTCTTTCTTAAATTCAAGTTGTATTTTGCTAAAAGCAGTCAAGAAGACATTTTTTGTTTCCTATTTGCATGAAGTAAGCAGATTTAAAGCTCTCCTTCTATAAGACATGATGCTTTAAGACCATAAATTCATATGTTCTTAAAAATGAAGTTATATATATGAAATTTGGAGAAATTGAAGAACCATATGTGCATAGAAGGTTTAATTTTCAATAACAGTTTTATATACAAAAAGCTATTTCCAAATCCTCTCCTTTCCCCATCTTTGAATATGTTCATGCTAATTTCAGATTGTCAGAATATTGAGAGGTTAGGTTGAGAATAATACACATATGTAAATGTATGTCACCTTCGCACATGCACGCGCGCGCACACACACACACACACACACACATAATTCCTCTCTGTAGCCATTTCCAATATCTTGTCTCTGCTCTAGGAAAATTGATCACTCCTTTAAGGTTTTGATAGATACTGCATGAAATTGTCTTCACTGACACATCTTTCTGGCAAGATAAACTGTATGAATCTTGAACCTAGAAAATATCTTTTACTCAGTTAATAAGCCTGGACCCAGAACTATGGCTTAAAGAGGATACTAACATCCCCAACCAGCGATTTAAGCTTTTAAATATTTTAAATATTTCTAGCCTTCCCTTTGGATTGTCTTCTAGTACATGGCTCGAGCTACCTCCAAAACTACTAATGGTAGTAATAACAATCTTACATTTAAACAGGCCTCTTCCTGTTTTCCAGGCAGTAATCTGTACTCTGTGTGTTTTGCCTTGAGAATTTTGAGGTTGCCACATCTTTTGTACATAACCTAACTTCCTCTTTTGAGAAGAATTTACAGAACTCTAACCTGACTCTATTGAATAGTCTTCATAAGTCTCCTCTAAAAACCAGATGGCCGTTGAAAGACTCAGGCTGGAAAGACAAGGGCAGGGTGAGACTCGCTCTCAGCACATCCTCCTCTGCTGTGGTGATAGAGGATTTCCCACATGCACTCACATACATCCTCTGCCTATAAAGGGATGTTCCCAGTTAAGTGGCTCACAGTAATCCTGACTTACTTGGTCTACTCAATAGTTAGATCTCCAAAGGCAGAGTTCTATAGTCCTTTTCCAAACCAAATACATAGACTACAAAGGAAATGTGACCCCAGGTTATGCTGAGATAGTAGATAGGATGCCTTGTGCTGGCTTAACTCTTCCTGTATGCTTCTGACAGTTATTTCACAACTTAAGCAAAAGCTTGAAAACCTGCAGAATTCCAGTCTTCCCAAGAGCTTCAGAGTTCCCTATGATCCTGGACTGAAAGCTGGTACCCTGGTGGTAGGTATCAGTGGGATGTCTCTGTGTGTTCCTTATGTCTTACAAGTGTCTAGCATGCTTTATAGAGTCAGGGCCTTCACTGTGGATCTTCCGAAGGCACAGGGAGCTAGAGCAGCCCTGGATGGGGTTGTATCAAGCCCCTCCCTAATCTCTAGCACCCAATGCTCCAAAAATACTCAGTAATTTATCGTCTACTGTGTTTTAAATCAGCTTACTAGTATATTCTTTACATGAGCAATTGTCCATTAGTGTGAATTCAGTAAGTTTTCTGTACCAGCAGCAAAATCATGATATTCAACATTCTTCTAAAATTTTACAGAATTCTTTAGGTCAGAATCAGCTGACCGTACTGTCGGAGGGTCTATACCTCACTCTTTATTGATCTAAGTGTCTGTGTGCATGTCAGTAACACTGCAGTAACAACCACTTTGCGTGCTTGTAAGGATCTTACAGCAATATATCTCCACTAACCCACCCCTTCTGCATGTATTTTAAACCCCATAATATATTATTTTTCGTTAAACAAAATATATGTATAGCTAAACAGATTAAACCATTTTAAACATTTACCCACATATTATTATGCTGGGTACTCTCTCAATACCATTTTTCTTGGAACTTTAACAATTTATCCTACAAGCTGTTGGCAATACATTCTTCCAGAACTAATTTAGCTGAAAATGTTTACTATGCATTTATTTTTTGAACAATATTTTCACTAAACTTAACTTACCATTTTCCCTTGCCATACCATTCTCTTCTGGTTATGTCCTGATGAGAATACGCTAGCTTTGTCTTTGATGTTCTGTTTGTAATACATCCTTTTCCCCGTTTCTTTTCATGTCTCCTTCCTCCCTGGTTTTCGGTGGGTTGGTGATGATGTGTGTTGGCACAGGTTTCTTATATAAAGTGCCAGGCTATGGTGCTCCTTGCACTTGTGGGCGTCTATTCTATCACACTTGGAAACTGTTGTATTAGTATTATTATTGCCTGTCAACCTGTTCTGGCCCTTTGAGACTTCAGTTATTATATGGACTGCTAGGCCCTAAGCTCAGCATGGGTGACTTTTCTCCATACTTTAACCAAGAAACAGCCTTCAGAAGTAAGCTGAGGCAGCTGCAAGGACACCTTCGTCTGTCTTCCTTGCTCAGGGACCACAGAGTTCTGTTGTCTGTCATCTAATGTCTTACAAGAGTTGTCCATGTGTCTTTCCTGGCTTAGTTGCTCACAAGACAGAAACACTTGTAGCAGTTAAACCTCACGAAAAGAAGGGGAGACACTTCCTTCGCGTCTCTAAATCTATAAACAGTTACTAGGAAAGTGGCCTCATAGCAAAGGCACATTCAATCCACTGTCACAGTTTAGATAACAGTATTGTGGTACATGAATATAGCTTTCCAACTGTTTGCTTTTTAAAAGAAACAAACATCATGTTTTTATTTCTTTCTTTTTATTTTATGTGTGTGAGTATTCTTGCTTGCCTGCTATGTACATGCAGTGCCTGAGGAGACCAGAAGAAGAGTAGTGGATCCTTGGAATTGGAATTACAGGCTGTTGTGAGCTGCCCTGTGTGGGTGCTGAGAACCAACCCCAGTCTTCTGCAAGAGCAGTGCTCTTAACTGCTGAACCTCTCCCCAGCCCCCTACATTATGTTTTTGATTTGTGGTGCATTCACTTTTGGCTAAAACCCAGCAAAGGTTTGAGTTTGGTTTTATGGCTGCTTTGTTTAGATATGAGGGTTGTGGGGGACTGGGCTGGAAGCCCTGTGCCCAAGAGCCAGATTTTCCATGTATTCCCGTTAAACTTCCCTGATTTAGATTTGACTGACATCTGATTCTTGAGTAATAATATTTCAGACACTGTGGTAGGTCTAGAACTCCTTTTTCAAATTAAATATCAGGAAGGGAATGCAGAAACAGATACTAGCATCAGTGCTCTACACTAATGGTGGTGTGGGGAACCGGTATGGGAATGGGGGAAGGTAGTACCTGCTGCACATGTGACCTTTCACAGACCTTTAGAGCTCCTCGGATTACAGTCTGAGAGCCATCATTGGAAGGACTGTGAATTTTCTCACATGCAGAGAGCCTTTTGAGTTTAGACAAGAGCACCTTCTATATTTAATCCAAATATTGAAAATCATTTTCCAACCAGGACTTTGCCCTTGTGTACAGAAATGCTTTACAAGAGAATCAGAGCCCCTGCAGTGTGTATTCATTTTGTGATATTGTAACCGCTTCCTTGCAGATTGAGAAATGCAAAGTGATGGCCTCCAAGAAAAAGCCCCTGTGGCTCGAGTTTAAATGTGCTGACCCTACAGTCCTGTCCAATGAAACCATTGGCATCATATTTAAACATGGTGATGATCTTCGACAAGACATGTTGATCTTACAGGTAAGTTGTGGTAAAGGAAATGTGTGTTTTGCAATGATTTGAAGAAAGGATTTTATATTAGTCTAAAACATGCCTTCCTTTCTGTTTTCTGTTTCATGTGATAAACAGCAATCAAAGGGTACTTAATAGAGAAGTCTTACTTGGTGAATGTAGCTATGGATCATTAGGCAAGCCATCTAACGAGCACCATGGTTCTCTCCACCTGCCAAAGATGGGTATCCAACATTCCCTAGCAGGCGGATATACTCCCCTCACCTAGGCTCTTTAACACTCCATTCTGCGCATGGAGGAATGGGCTGTGGGAATGACTTGTCTGCAGTACCCGGTTTATCCCGGTTCACAGACATACCAGTCCATCAGTAGGCATATTCCGTAAAATCAGTAGGCATCCCCTTTGGCACTCAAACACCAGCTCAAGAATGATGTATACAAAGAGAAAAGGATGAGGTGGTCGCACAGATGAAAGGGAGGAGGCAAATGGTGACGGTATCACTTTTAGATTTTATTAAACATTTCTGTGTCGGCTTTAGCTTCACAAATCTATAAAGCTATGCTCTCCAGCTTCTCATGCCTCATTATGGAAGAGGCAAAAGTTTTTAAAACCTAGTATAATTTATTTAGAATAGACAAAGCATTGTATGTTAAAGGCAGGCTATTTAAAACCAATATTTTCAATTTTCCTTAAGATTCTGTTTTAGCTTATTTCTAACATAGTGCTCAGCTTTCTTTTCAAGGACAGGTCGTTTCATTGCTGATGTCTTCTCTTGTTTTTGTTTTCTGTCCAAGAAAGATTTTTAAAAAGGAAAAGGAAAGAAATAAATTATTTAATCTTTCTTTATAATGAACTTTGTTTTAAATAAATCTGTATAATCTTTTGAATTTGCAAAGCTGAGCATTTCAAAGCCACAAAAAGTTGCTTTCCTGTTGCTCTAATTCTGAGGGACAGTTCGTACTTAGACTTTGAAACTCACTGTTTACTGTAACTCTCTAAGCCTTTGTTCTTTTGCCCTCTGAATGGAAACAATAATTATATTCCTGATAGAAGGATCACACGTAAAAGAAGAACCAGCTAACATGTGGTGTTGATATCACCATTACTGATTTCACTGCCTTGGTTGTAGCATGGGCCTTGTGGATATCAGAGGAGCAAACATGCAAAAGAGCATGAAGTTGTTGTGGGAAACAGACATAAGAAGTGGAGTGTTTGATAAGGGAGATAATGAAATGTGGCAAAAAAGAACCCCTCCCCCAAGTGAAAAGTATTATCCATTTCTTCAACATAGACCCCAGGGGCTGAAATTAACAGATTTGCAATGGCAGGAAATTTCTGAGTATCAGGCTGATCAATTAAAGTTGAGTTGTTACTATGTATTTTAAATTTACTCATATACTGTGTGTAACCAGAGAAGATTCCTGGCTTTTTTATTTTAAATTTTTTATTCATTTTACATACCAACCAGCTTCCCTGGCCTCCTCCTGCCCCCTGCTAGCTCCCCCAACCCACCCCCCATCCCCTCCTCCCAAAGGGTAAGATCTCCTATGGGGAGTCAACAAAGCCCGGTACATTAAGTTGAGGCAGGACTAAGCCACCCCCTCTTCCTGCATCAAGGCTGAGCAAGGCATACCATCCTGGGGAATAGGCTCCAAAAACCCAGCTCGTGCACCAGGGATAGATCCAGGTCCTGCTGCCAGGGGGCCCTCAAACAGACCAAGCTATACAACTGTCTCCCACATGCAAAGGGCCTAATTAGATCCCACGCAGGTTTCCCAGATGTCTGTCTAGAGTCTAGAGTCCATGAGCTCCTACAAGCTCGGGTCAGCTGTCTCCATGGGCTTCCCTGTCATGATCTTGATGCCCTCCCCTTGTTCGTATAGTCCCTCCTCCCTCTCTTAGACCGGACTTCCAAAGCTCAGCCTGGTGCTTGGCTGTCGCTCACTCCATCCCTCCCCCAACTTGACCATCCTGTTTCCTCATATTCTCACCTCCTGTCCCCTCCTCTCTACTGCCCCCCCCAGTTTATCCAAGCTTCCTGGCTTTTTTAAGAGAGAAGAAAATGCATTGGCCAACATCTATGTATAGTAGAAATGTCTGTACTTGATTCCCAGATTCTACGCATCATGGAGTCCATTTGGGAGACTGAATCTCTGGACCTGTGCCTTCTGCCATATGGCTGCATCTCAACTGGTGACAAAATAGGTTTGTAGTTGCATTGGGCAATGAGCATACCACTCTCAGAGAAAGTGTTCCGTAGCTGGCAAGCTACAGTTAAAAATCAAAAGGTAGCTATGGCCCCAGGTTGCTGAAAGTGACTCTCGGTTCAATGACGGCGTAAAGAAGACACGCGGATAACTGATTCAGGCTGGTGATCACAATTGGAACGAGCATCCTGAGAACTGTCCCCTCCTCCAGCTCCTCTCCCCACCTCCAGCACAGCCCATGCCGTTGCGCATTAAACTTTTCTCTAGCAAATAACATTTAAAATTAGACAGAACTGTCACTTCTTTTTAAATTCCAGAATTCACATTACTGGAGCTATTACCCACTCCACTCAGGTACTTTTTTAGACATTTAACATTTTAGTTTCAATCACTCTTATTTTTATTCAAGGTTCTCCTATGAGAACTGCACAAAACATTTTAGGCCATGTTACCTAAAAAGGGAAAGGTACCAATCACCAAGCAAGAAAGGCTGAACTTGGCACATAAATGTCTTTGTTAGTCCTCAAAAGCAGCCATTTCCTCTCCTCATTCAGGGATACTGAAAGAGGATTCAACACAAATTCTGCAGCCATAGGCTGTTATAATCTTTTCAAAAAACAAACAACAAAATAGGTCAGACCTGAAAAATAGAGCTTTGACCTCAAAAAGAATCAGATAAAAGAAAAAAAACCTCTACTCCACTCAGTCAAGACTCAGCAGCGTTGAATTCTGTGACTCTTCACACAGGAATGATCGAGATTGTGAAGGATGCTACAACAATCGCTCAAATTCAGCAAAGCACAGTGGGTAACACAGGAGCATTCAAAGATGAAGTCCTGAATCACTGGCTCAAGGAAAAATGCCCTATTGAAGAGAAGGTGAGTTCTTGCTCTCCCATCCCCACCCCGGGCCCAATCCTCCATCCAGCTTGTCTTCCATAGTCGTGACTTCTGGTCTAAACAGGTTCTTCCGATGGATGTCTCTGGGTTTGCTCCTGAAGCAGCGGTGGTTTCGAGGGTTTTCCCCTGATGATACAGCTTATCTGTGAGACAGAGTGCCTAGTTCTAGACCCAGGAAACATTTGCTTCAGTTTTGATTACCATTCAAGCTTTGCATAGAATTTGTTTCTCTGAAATAGTCTGTTAGCACTTTTCAAGCTATTTTTGTTGTTCAACACAAAGATTTAGTTAGCATATATACATTCCTTCATACCAAACAAAATAATTTGCGGTGTACTACTGCAGATCTCAACGGTAAGTTATAGATGTTGAAAATGTCCATCTTGCTGAAGTGCATATGCTGTATCCTTCACAAACTGTTTGGTTGGCCTGTCTGGGCGCCATTTAAAGTTCTACCCTACAAGAATAGCACCTGACATTTGCATGGCTATCAGCCTCAGTGGAGGGAATATAATTAGTAACCTTTATTAATCTGTTATACGTGAAGACTTGTGAAACCATCCATCCACTTAAGTGGTCACAAGCAGAGCATGAATGCAGAAATTTAAATAGTTTTGTACAGTTGTGGGCAAGGAGAAGACAAGAACCTTGAACAAATTACTGTAGCCTTTTGCTTCTTGAGTCTCCCTCGTGTCCGGGTGTCTGGTTGACTCTTTACTTAAAAATACAAGTAGAACATTATGACAGTTGGCTCCTCCCTGATATGAAACTAATGAGACTGGACTCAACTTTCTTGCTTTCTGAAGTGGTTCCTAGAACACTGTCTTTCTGGAAGGCATTTGTAATCGACTCTGCTGCTCTCTGTGCTTGGAGAGTGACTGGTATTCACACACAACCTCATCAGTTTCAGGCAGCAGTGGAGAGGTTTGTTTACTCCTGTGCCGGCTACTGTGTGGCAACATTTGTACTCGGGATAGGTGACAGACACAACGACAACATTATGATCTCAGAGACAGGTGAGTTTGCCCACTGTAAAATAAAATTATCAGAGTAGCATGGTATATGTGATATATGTTTTATATATGCATGTAAAACATTCTGTTTTAATCAGTCCTAAGTGTTCAGTTAAGTGACATTAAATACATTCACATTATCTTGCAGTCTTCACCGCTGTCCATATGAAGCCCTTGTCCTCATTAAACATTACCCACCCCACCCCATCCCCCTGGCACAGAGTCAGAGTCAAACTGGAGCCCAGGCCTAGAAGTCATTGTGAACAGGGACACTCGTCACTTTAGACAGAGAGTTGATGGGTAAGAGAAGAAGGGCAGGAAATGAGACTAAAGAGACAGAGAACCTTCTGGCGAGAGGTAGAAAGAAAGGTTGGGGAGTAAATCCTAGAAACTGGTAATGATAGGAGGAATCAGCCATGTCAAATGTTGCAAAAAGATGCTAGAACAAATAATAAAACACATGAAATATCCTCCCATCTGAGACGCTCGAGTCCCTAACTCTCTGAGCCTTACTGATTCTTGCTATTCTGAGAATGGCCAGTAATGGCCACCATACCAATGTTCATATGTGGAATTTGAACACATTTTTATAATCTTCCAGGCATAGTTGCCAATGCCTATAAGTCCACCACTCTGGAGACTGAAGGAGGATTGCAAAGTTCAAAGCCAGCCTGTGCTGCATAGACTCTGTCACAGAATTTTTTTAAGAGTAGAGTTTAGAAAAAACACTGAAGCTTGGAGTGAGTTACTTATTCTTTGACAAGGTCAACACAAAAGAATAATACATTTGTGGATTATAGAAATGATAAAAGACCAAATAAATAAAAACTAATGTGGTTCTGCTGATAGTGATGGTAAGAGTGGCAGAACTGACCCCAAAGAGATTCAAAATGGCATTTCTATGTGCTACTTAAAAGTAAAAACTAAAACTCCTCTTGCTGGATTGGAATACAACACCAATCTGTCAGTTACATGAAGGACATGGTGTCTCTTAAACATGATGCTCAAATATTAGCTAGAGTTTGATTTACCTAAGAACACTTTGGAGACAGGTATTTTTTGGATGACATTTGGTACCATCTAATAACCAAGCCCATCAACAGATATCTGCAGCTGCTGCTTTCAGACGCCTGGTAAGATGGAAAATATCAAAGGCTAATATAAAAGAACATGAAAATGCTTTCACTCAAGATCATTCATTTTCAGGCAACCGCAAAATCGTTTCAAAAAACGAAAATGTTAATAAGCACTTATGCTGTGTGATGATTTCAGGCACTTTCTTCTCTTCAGGAAACCTATTTCACATAGATTTTGGACACATTCTTGGGAATTACAAAAGTTTTCTGGGCATTAATAAAGAGAGAGTGCCATTTGTCCTAACCCCAGACTTCCTGTTTGTGATGGGAACTTCTGGAAAGAAGACAAGCCCACACTTCCAGAAATTTCAGGTATGTGACCCTGACCCCTGTCTCCCTTACCTGTCAATACCAATCAAGCACACTGTAGAACTCACCTCTTTCTCCCCTTATGAGATGACCACCCACTTCCTCCTCCTTACCTCTGTGCATTTCCCCAAGTATACACAAACCAATGCTTTCAGGGACCTACTCACTAAAACCAAACAGCAAGCAAAAATGTCCCATAAGGGATGGCCCTGGGTGGTGCTACTGCTGAGGACAGATTCAAGAAAGTACAGCCATGGAGATTGAGCTATTCAAGACTTTGACTAGAAGAGTCAAACTTCAAGTATATTTCAGGGCTCACAAACAAGTGTGAGCTTCACTTGGTTTTTCCTACTGTGTGTGCATTTATCATATTACCAACAGGGGATTCTTGTTGCAGGGACCGTTTTTTTTTGTATGAAGGGTAGTCCCATTTTCATTGACAGCATGACCACAGGTTCTCCACTGAGCTCTGGTTCCATCTGCCTGCAAAGAAGCCCCCACAGGAGTCTACTTGAGAGTGTTCAGATTCAAACACACAGTGAGAGCATGTTATACATACAAATTTAATAACTGTGAATGAACACAATTCAGAAAAGTTGTAAGTACATCTATTTTATAACAATGCAAACACAAAGCAGAAACCACAAGTGACTGCTTAAGAAGTCCCTTTGCCTTGGGTGAGACGTCTGCACATAGCCAGCTTCCTAATGTGCCTCCAATGTAGTTTGATTTGTCTCAGGGACAAGGCTTTTTCTTAAGGTTTCTTGGGGCCCAGCATGACTCTTGGATGGTGCCATGAGCCTTGAAGTGCAGGGGAACAGCTACTCACCTGTGCCTGCTGAAACTGGGGCTCTTGATCTACTGGCTGGTTGTCTGGTTGGTAATAATGACACACACCCTCTCCGGTCAGATAGTTTTAGGAGTGTGGGCATGTGCTTTTCTGCATACAGTCAGCTGGGTTTCAAACAGTTTCCAGGAACTGGACATGTTTCAGGGGGTGGGTGGAAGTATTCCATTATTTAAAGAAGAGAAGACACTCAGTTTTACTCTCTTGAGAGTGGAGTTGATCTGACTAGCTTTGGACAGAACATGGGCAACAGCAAATAGCAGCTTAGTGAGTCAAACAAATGCCTGGAATTTCGCGTTAGTCCTGTAGAATCACAGCTGCTACCTATTGCCAGTGAGTGATGTTCCCTAGGAGTCTGTCCCTTTGTCCAGCTGCTGCAGATGTCTTTACGAACCCACACAGAGGTCATGTCAGTCCACCAGATCCCAGAAGTTCTCCCCTTTGGCTTTCTTATTGCTTCTGCCACAGTTTTTTTTTCCCCTAATTTAAAAACATTTGTGATGAAAACATTTTTATAATGAGGAAGCCAGGAGAAGTTCCCTGTCCCTCCCAACAAAATTTATTCAATGCAATACCTGAATGGGAAGTTTCTCAAGCCTGTACTCTTTGGTCTAAGAATATTTCTTCATTCTTTGTGAAATATGAAAGCATCTTTCTTAAGCCCTTAGCCCCTACCCCTTCAGTCACATGATATCTATATAGTTTGTATCACCCAAAGCACACTTCTGTGTTTAAAAGACTGGTCAGCATTTTCACACCTGTGATTATTACCTACATAATGACCACAACACAGGTATCAAAGGGTAACCTTTGTGTCAGGCACATTTGAGTATGCTTACCAACTGTGTCCAGGATGACAGACACTCATTCCTTTAGAGCCTTGCTTTCTTCATCTGTGAAGAAGGAATACGGCCTACTTATGGTTTTTCTAGGTACTATTTAGTGAGTTAGTATTATAAAGAGAAACCTTTTATGTAGCTCACAGTTCTGAAGGTTCCAGACCAAGACCATCAGTCCCATGACTCTAGAGCAGCAACCATCTCAGAACTAGCTGCTCAGCATTGTTGCAGTGAAATCGTAGACCACAGCAAGATTCCACCTCCATTGGTTGATGGTTTATTGACATCAGGCAAATCTTCACACTTTGGAAATATTTAAGACACTGTTTTTGAAATGTAGTTCAGACAATATATGAAACGTGACAAAACAGCCTGTTAAGGTTAAATCCCTTGCCCCCATTCCCCCGCTTAACTCATAGCAAGAGAAAGCTGACCACTGATTCAGGAAATCATCCACATGCAGAATTTCCAAATCTTCACAAAGATGGGCAACTGAGCTTTATCTTTAACGCCGGACTTGAGCAAATTCTTTTGCTTTTCTTCTTTCATTCTTCTTTTTCTTTCTTTCTTTCTTTCACATTGGTGACTTGTTTTATATTGACAGCAATGGCAAGGACAGAAGTGGGGTGTTGTGCTGAAGAACAGCTTAAGGAGTTGCCTTAATCCTTAAATGCTATTTTACTTCATTATTATTGTGTGTGTCCATGTCACAGCATGCATGGAGTTCTGAGGACAACACCCGGGAGTCAGTTCTATCCTCCCACCGTTATGTGGGTTTGGGGATCAAGCTCAGGTCGCTAGGCTTGCCGGGGCAGCACCTTCAGGCACTGAGCCATCTCTCTGGCACTCCTTCCGTCATTCAGGTGCTACAACTCAGACAAAAGCAGATCTTGGCTTCACTGCAGAAAGTATTTTGAGGATAAGCAAGTACAAAACAGAGCTGAAGTTTATTAAAGATATTTTAATATAGGTTTTAAGCATGGCCACTAAGAAAAAGAAAGGACCTGTAGAGAAAGTAAGACATATCCCTGAGCACAGATGTGGGTCTCTCTAAGAGCTGAGCTTGATTGTCTTCATAACTATATACATATAATATGTGCATATATACATATGTATGTGTATATATATGTGATAAGTGATTCTCAAAAAATTGTTGTGTTCTAAAGCTGCTATGGGACCTCGGGTCACAGGATGACACCTGAGTTGTGTGAGACAATGGGTAAAGAACAAGTCTAGAATCTAGACTCTAGATCACGGGGTGCAGGAAGGTAGGACATCTTCGCTGTAAACAAAATCAACAGTCTTGTTTAAGACTCCCAGGAAACACCATATACTGAGTCTCCAGCCTGGCTCCTTGTTTTTTAAACATAAAATATCTGTGTATGAAAAGAACACTGCCTGGGAGCCAGCACCGTTCGCAGCAAGTATTAACTGTGCTGCAACTCCTGTTTGTCATTTAGGGAGAGGTTTCACTCAGACTCTGGGTGAGAACTACCTGTTTGTTCCCCTGTCCTTGTAATTTGCTCTCTTGTTCTGTCCTGCCTCGATATCACTATATTTAAAATTTCAGTGATTAGCTATAAACATATAAAACATACAAATTTATTTAAATCAAAGGCAAATGATACTTGAATTCCTGTTTATTTTAATAGGAATTGGATTAGCTTTTTTCTAAGCAGAAATTTTTCGTTAAAAATGAAAGCCAAAAAAAAACTTTAGGTTTATTATTTTGCTTTTTTGAGGCAAAGTCTCACTGTGTAGACCAGGCTGTCCTCAAATTTGCAGAGCTATGCCTGCCTCTGTCTCCCAAGTGCTGGACTAAAGGCATGCACTACCATGCCACCTAAAAGCAGTTTTCTTTCGAATATCAGCCATCTAACCCTCAGCCCATCTTCCAGAGACAATACTGCCAACATTTCAAGATTTTCCGATCATTCATATTTATCTTTTCAAAGATTGTGGGTAAGTAAGAAATTGCTTTAAATTTAAGATAAGAGCCTGGCAGTGGTGGCGCACGCCTTTAAGCTCGGCACTACAGAAGCAAAGGCAGACGGATCTCAGTGAGTTTAAGGCCAGCCTGGTCTAAAACCAAGTTCCAGGATTGCCAGGGCTACATAGAGAAACCCTGTCTTGAAAAACAGCAACAACAACAAAGACAAACCAAAAAAAAAAACCCTAAAAACTTAATGTAAGAAATAGACATGGGTGGTTGGAGCAAAAGAATAATAGCATTGAGGTCAGCCGAGACTATCTAGACTATTTACTAAGATCCTGTGCATATGTGTATGAGCGTGCATATGTGTGTGCATGTGTGTTGTGTGTCTGCCTGTGTGTCATGTGTGCGCATGCATGTGTGTGTGCGTGCATGCATGCATGCGTGTGTGAGTGAATGTGTGCCTGTGTGTTATGTTTGTGCCTCTGTGTGTCATGTGTGCATGCGTGTGTGTGTGTGTGTGTGTGTGTGTGTGTGTGTGAAGCAAAGCAACCATCTACACCCAGAGATCAGGATGTGGGATACACCCCAATAGGGCATGTTCAATACAAGTTCTTTTGCGAACATGAGCAACTTGATCTCCTACTGTCAGATCTATGGAGAGGAAGATGGTCTTTGCACACCGCAGAACTGAGGAAATGTGTTAGATAAAGGATCTAACATCTGGAGAGCCAAACAGCACTCGTTTGTGCAGAGGAAAGTTTGAGGAATGTCCCTAAAGGCACTTGCCCCTAGATGTCACTGTTAAGAAGTGTTTCCCAGGAAGCCCAGAGCTGGTTACATGGATTGACACTGGTTGAAGTTTCCTTGCTAGCATTACCAGTCAGCCCTGTTTTGCATACCTGCCATCTTGTCCCCAAATCAGAGTGCACCAGGCCTCCAGCTGCAAGCACCTGGCCAGCCTCAGGACAGAGCCCAACTCCGGGAGTCGCTGAGAACCTGAAGGTTCTTGACTGAAATCCGTGTCTGCGAGAGTCAGGTTGACTGGCTCCTGGGTTGTCTTAACTGTTTCTGCCTCAGCATCTCCACCAGAGACATCTGCTCTAGGAGTGGAAGGCTGACTTCTTGCTTTGTTTCTCTGGAGAAATGATTGAGCTCCCCAAGTCCAGCCAGAAACATAATGGAGACCTTGCCCTCTGACATTCTTCTGTGTTGTCATCTCTTACCCTCCTGAACTTCCTTTCCTTTGCATGGGACATTGATCCCTGTATATGTCTGTCACCTGCTGACTGGACTCCCCCAGCCTCCTGCCCCATCCTGTTGTCATCAAGTTCACCTCATCTAAGATAGGACATGGACTCAATATGCCCTTGCTAAATTCTTGCTACGTGTGCTTCAGGGCCCTGGGCCAGGCCAGTGTTGTTCTTGAAAGGCTAAGGGGTCTGCCCAGTTTAATTCCCTTCAAATATAACTGCTCTCCAAGTCCTTATCATTTAAAAGCAGTGAATCTTGCCCAAGACCCAACTTGGCTTCTGCACAGAAAGCTTTTAGCCATCTCATGTGGGCAGATCATCTGAAGTGTGTTGAACATTGTGCTGGGCACAGGTGATTCTAAGCAAAGGCACAGCAGGTTCAGAAGGCAGACTGGCACCACTCCGTGCCAAGGGACACTTTGTGTGAAGATTGCAGTGAGAGTAATGTGCACAGGGTACAATGAATCCTTCCTCTGAGACAGAAGAGAGCTGTAAGGAAGCCTCTAAAGATGAATTCCACTTCATCTTGTCTGGTAGATACAGGGAGAGGAAGGAACATCCAAGCAGAAAAAACATCACGAGCAAGTACGTACGCACAATGAGTATTTAGGAACAAAAAGTACAAGTGCCCAGACAGGGTGCAACATAGGTCTCCGTGGAGTGAGCCTTGAAATCTGAGTCGGGAAAGGAAATGTGCATCAGTCGAAACAGAACCCTGGGCGGATAGGGAGGGAAAGAGCCGAGCAAAGCAAAGTCACTTGGAACACAGTTGGTTAAGAACGAATTACCCTAATTAATACCCAATATAGGTCAAGTAGGAGAGGACAAGTGTGCCTATTACATTAGAAGTACAGAGCTGGCAATGGATTCCTCTTGGGATTTCTCACTCCAGCCAGTTAACTAGGTCAGCTTAGCCACTTCCTCCCCAGTGTGAAGACAGAGTACTTCCCATCTCTCCAAGGAAGATGCATGCAAAAGAAGATAAGAGTTTGAATACGCTGATATGGTATCTCCCTCAGACAAAGGAGGTTTTCATATTCTTAGGACTTGGTTTATCTATTGATTTTAATCTGGAAAATATACAAATATAAGACTGGAGGCATGGCATTGGAACACCCATCAATCCATTTATGGGTTATTCTGCCCACATGGAATGTTACTCAACACCCAAGATATTAGAGCCCTGGTATTTTTAAATGCTACTCAACATGTCAACAAAGTCAACCTCTAGATGTTCAGTTTCTTATAAAGGTTGGCTGTGTCTACCGTAGTAACACTATGAGATATGTGTTTTATTATCTTCTAAGTATGCTCTCCACGATAATCCTCTGAGGAAATTTCCATTGGTCTCAATTTCTTCAAAAGCACTGATTCTCATAAAGAGGTTTTGTTTTGTTCTGTTCTGTTTTTAACTTCTCAAAGTTGGATGAAGACATGGATGGGATTGTCCCTTTAGCTAGAGATGAAGTTGAAGATCACTCTGTGTAAATATAATGCATTGTCAGGTCTTCGAATCAACAATGTTCTCTGGTTTATCATATAAACCAGATATATAGATAAGTCCTAAGAATGCTGGCTGGCCAATGCATTGACCTATATTTTAAAATATACGTATCGTGTGCCTTGGCCTTAACTATTTTTTTTCTTCACTGTGTCCCTTTGGCAGGCAGAGACAACATTTTGTTGTTGTTGTTCAGTGATGAATATTTGTCAGTTTTTCTCTTCTCCCTCCCGCAGCCTCAGAATCTCACCCTTGGAGTTTCTGTTTTGTAGTTTCAACATTACTTTTTTACTTCAGTGAACATGTACAGTTCATGACCTTGAGCAGCCTAGAGCTACTCTTCAGGGGTTAAGAAATAGTTGATGGCGTGTATAAAATTAGCTGGTTTAAATCAAGGCAAGGTTTGGGTCCTGAAATGGTAATGAATCCCTTTGTTTCTAAGATGTGTGGAGGTGGCAGACTATGAAAACATTTCTTTCTTTCAGGCCTTAGATGCTACAATTAAGGAATTTAAACCACAATGAAATTAAGAGCACACGTACTATGCAGGCTCAACCTATTTATTAGCTACTCAAGGAGAGTTATCCAGCTAATGTCCTCGGTGGAAATGGAATGTTTTCCACTTAAAGAGGTTCCTGAAACCAAGTGCCCTAGTGAGACTCTCTCCCTTCTTCACTCAGTAGCACACAGGCTCTCACAGGCTGTTAAGAAGAACAGTGTTTGAGCCCTGGAAGAAAAAACAGTTCACTTTCAACAGCCCGTAACTTCTGTGTTCTGGGTTTTCCCCTGAGCTCCCCAGCCACATCCTTGTAGCTGCTCAAGCCACAGTCCTCTGGGCTGAAACAGTATGACCAGGACTGCTCACAAGCACTGCCACTGAGTACAAATACCAGAAATGAAACTTGTGGGGCTTGAGTGGGTGGAGCAGTGCCCAACTGTGGCCCCCAAAGCAAAAGACCAGTATGTGACATCCTATGTACCCTTCCTCAGGGGCCAGTGTGAAGACAGCCCCTCCCATACATGTGAAAAAGAAACCCTAATCACCCACGCTCACACCCTTCAGCCACTAACTCTCCGTTGTCTAAAGAATCATTTTGGACGGATGGTCTGCATAAGAAACTGATGCCCTCAGCACTGAGGAGTGTGTTCAATGATGCAACTCCTCTTAAATCTCACCACAGCCATATGAAATGATTATTGCTGTTACTATTGTTCTCATCCTACGTAGGAAAAAACTGATGTCCAGAGAAGCTAGATGACTTCCCTGATTGTCAATATAAAGCCAACATTTGAGTTCCTACAGCTAGGTGTGACTCTGCTGTTAGCCACCATTTCACTCTACCTTCAACATAGAACAGTTAACGTCTGCTCTCTAGTACCAAGCGCAGGAAGCCAGCCTGCCAAGTAGAGTACATGCAGTTAATTTTGGGGAAGAGGTTTCTCTCTCATAGAAGAGTCTGGATGTGAAAGAACTACTCAAACAAGCTAGAACCAACAAGAATCCACACAGGCTGGAATGCACCTCAGTGCTACAGTGCCCAGCAGGCCTGTAAAAGGCTCTGAGTTCCCTCTTCAGCACCCACAAGAAGATGCTATCTCATCAGGGTGGGGTGGACTTCAAGAGAAGCAGGACAGATGCTCCTTTCCCTTCGTCTATCTCTTTGGGCACAGGGACAGTTGAATCTGCTTATCATCCCCTGAAAGTATTTACTGAGCACCTATGGCTTGGTGTGACAATAACTTTGCCTGGGGTTAAATTTCCCTCCTTGGAAATATTTCATTAAAAAAAAAGATTGACCCCGCAGTGGGCTCACAAGCAGGAGATTTGCCTGGAGGCCCCCAGTGTATAGAAGGATAGAAAATAATTAAAAATCAGAACAGACGCTGGTTCCAAATCAAGAGACGTTTCCCAATGTCTGTGTGAAAATCGCAAGAGTTGGCAAATTAATGAGACTGTAGCCCAAGGTGAAGTCTGCACTTATCCTCCGTATTACTAAGAAACCGGAGATGCCTCAGTGGGTTGGATGAGCAAAGAAAATGATTTCCGGACATCAGTGGCATCATTTAGAATGCAAAAGCGCTAATGCACTGGAGCTGCTGCCAGGGGACAGTTGAAATCGGGGCTGCAGCTGGGATAGCCCAGACACACCTTAGGGACTGTGTTAGCCTCCTCCTTCATGATGGGCAGAAAAGAGAGCTTCAGAGTTCTGATAGGAATGAAAGGGACTGACACATCCTGCACCCTCAATCTAGGTGGTCTCTGTGCCTGTGTTTTATATAAATTGCCTTACTTGTATCGAAATGAGCTGGGTCTTTTTACTTCGTGTAATATGTTCATAGTCCACTGTCCATCGTGATACAGGCCTGACCTCTATTATCATTGTGGTTACTGTGCCACATGCAAATGATACAGTGTTGTGGTTTGAGACTGAAAAGTCCCCCATGCACCTGAACACTTAACCCCAGGTAACAGCACTATTGGGGAAGTTGTGGAACCTCAGGACACAGGTACAGCTGGAGGACGCGTCACAGGCTCCATGAAGATTTTAACTGCTCCTGATTCCAGCCTGAGTTCTCTGCTTCCTGTCTACTACGATGTGCACAAGCAGCCGCCTCCAGCTCCGGCTGCTCTGTCCCTACCTGCCGTGTTAGACTAGCACCCTGTGAAGCCACAATCCAACAGATCCTTTCTCCTGTAGGCTGCAGACCTTTCTCACAGTAATGAGTGAGAGCAAACAATAGATACAGACAAAGCCATCTTGTGCTAATTGACAAAGATGGGAAGATTGTGCATGTGCTCTTTTGTTCCTTCATAATGGCTGTTACATGTTACTGTTATGTGGATCGTCTCTAGCACCATTCTTGGAGTCTTAGAAGAGGTGACCGAGATAGTTTTCTTCAACCTTCTACTCCACCTCCTATTACAGGACATTGAGGCTGCCATCTCCTTGCACGATATTCTGAAAAGCTTCCTCTTACAGGTAAATTCATCAAAAAAGTGTCCAGCTTCTTAAAAGTTCAATTCCTAGAATAGAAGTGCCTGGGAGGGAAGCACATAGATTCTTTTAAAAGTCAAGGTTTTGAAACATGTTTCAGGCAGAAATTTTCACCTACTTTACATGTACAATCCTGAGTTTTGACGATGTGACATCCAAGGCTAAGCCCTGTCACAACATTACCAATGTCATCAAGCTGTCTGCTGTGAAGACACAACTGTGCCTTCTGAGCATCTGCGGCGGACCAACAGGGTCTATCTGTGAGATGTTTGTGAAAGCGTCTGTCTCACTTTGTGTTTTGTTCATTGGCTTACTAATGGCATACATATTCAAAGTTTATTGTCTGCTCTTGCGTTTGGCAATGTCAGTGTTCACACATCCTTGCTTGTGCATTAGAATAGGAGAATCATCTGTCACATTGTCTAGATGCTTTCTTTGTTATTCCCTCTTAAAAATTGCTAACAGTTCTCATCATATGTGTTTACATTTCTACAATTTCTACATCACTTCTACCCTGGTAAAATGCCTTTCTAATGCTTGATTAGTCTAATATTTGTCATCTTCATGTATGAGACTTTGATTCATCTGGAATTTCTTTCAGTATATCCCAGGGAGTGAATTTTAACTTTATTTTCCCCAAAATAATGAATCTGTTATCCAGACCACATTTTATCAAAAGATAATTTTCCTCACTAATTTCAGAACTTGTCTTAGTTACATCTCCTATTATTATCCACTGAGTTGTGACTTCACACTTTTTATTCTATCCCACAAATTTTCTTATCTTTGTTTTTAAACAATATGAACTATTTCACTCTTTTTTGTGTTAAAGCTTCATAAAATATCTGCCACAGCCAGCACAGGTTCTCATTACTACAATTTATCAGAATGTCTTCTCAGACCCTGACTATGTGGAATAAACTAAAACCAAATGAAGTTTCTGAAGTGAGAAATTTTACTGGATCACCACTGGTTAGAGATTAATCCAAGAATAATAGATATCCTGAGAGGAGTTTCCTTCCCAAGGAACCTGCTATGTTATCCCATATTTAAGTTTTCCTGTATGTAACTCAATAGACTTCCACAGTTTCTTTAAGAGGGCTCTGCATGTTTCAGGGATGTGTATAGCATTCTTCCTGCTCTCAACGCACATAGAGGCTGCGGTTTTTGCTTTTCGTGATATTTGCCAACTGGTGGCTACTATTTATATTTTTTTAATTTCTTACTCTCTGTCTTATAAAAAGTTTACATGGCTGAATAGATGGTTAAGTTGGAAAATACTTGTTGCACAACCACGAGGATCCAAGTTCAGCTCCTGAGCACCCACATAGAAGATGGTCGCAATGGGGCAAGTCTGTAACTTTGCAGTGCCAGGAAGGCAGAGATAGGAAGATTCTGAGGGTTGAGATGAGTTGCTGAGCTCCAAGACCAGACAGAGACTCTGCTTCAAACAATTAGATCAGCAGTGACTGAGGAAGCCACCCAATGTCTTGACAATGACATCTGGCCTCCATGTGCATATACACACACACACACAAAATATAATTTACCCAAAACTGGCTATAATAATATTTAAAATTTTCTTTCACTTGGGTTTCCAGGGAAAAGAGCATATCATTTATAAATACTAATAATTTTATCTCCACTTTTCTGATCTTATACTTCATTTCTTTTTCCATATTTTATTTTCTGGCATTTTAAACTTTAGAAATAATTTTATAAAATCCAGTGTTTTACAGTTACATTTTAATGTCATATTAATTTTCATATTTTATAAAAAATCAGAAACTGATGTTAATATAGTTTGGTCAGCATATCTTACAGTTTGGAAATAAATCCTATTGTTTGTTTTTTCTTTACTTTTTTCAGTATCTTATATGAAATATTTATATCAATAACCATCAGCATTAGTTTTCTATGCATGCTCTCTTCTAGGTCTTGCTGTTAAGATTGAGTTTAATAAATGATTTTGTAGGAATAAACAACTTCTACCTTTTCATATGCTTTAGAATGATTTAATGGCACAGACAAGTCTGTTGCTTAATAGATAGACATGACTCATGACCTGACCCAAAGATGTTTATGGAGACAGCAGCCTTCTTCCTTCCTTCTTTCCTTCCTTCCTTCCTTCCTTCCTTCCTTCCTTCCT
>LOEQ01000949.1:364748-380319 GCA_001685075.1 Bramus lutescens | reverse complement strand
CTCTGTGTAGCTTTGGTGCCTGTCCTGGAACTAGCTCTTGTAGACCAGACTGGCTGTGAACTCACAGAGATCCGCCTGCCTCTGCCTCCCGAGAGCTGGGATTAAAGTGACACCACCTCCTGGCTTTGTACTGGCCTTTGGGAACCCATTTTCTTTGGATGGATACCTTACTCAGCCTAGATATAGTAGAGATGGCCTTGGTCCTTCCTCAAAGCAATGTACCTTACCCTCTCTGAGGAGTGAATGGGGGTTGGGGGGGAGTTGGAGATAATGAGAGGAGGTAAGGGAGTAGGAATTGATATGCAAAATGAAAAAAGATAGTTTCTTTTTGAAACAAATAAACTTTTAAGAAAATAAAACTGATTATTTTTATACAAAAATGCATTTGAGAAGAAAAGGCCATACACAAATCCATCACCATAGGAATGCTCAGGTGTCCAGGATGCTTGCAATTCTAATGCTGTAGATTTCAAATCTACCATGGATGGAGACATCTGCCAAAGCCTAGGCACATCCTTGGTTGTCACAACTGAAGGGAATGTAGTAATGCTTCTGATATCTAGTAGAGAGAGGTCGGAAATATTCTACTGCACTAAGAATAGCTTTAAGTATTCACCTAACCAAAATGGTAATTGTACAGAGATTGGCAAGCCCAACTCCTAGATAAAAGTATTCCTCAAAGTGTGGATCCCAGAACAAAGAATATATATTCCACTCTGTCAATGAAATCCTCTGCTGTGTAATACTAGATAAATGCATATTAGAAAAATATGAGCACCACTGGACTGAAAATGGCAAAATTGGGCTCCTGTCTACCTGGAGAACTCCCCTTGTGGGTTTAGAAAAACTGCAGGTTAAACAATAACAACAGAATAACGTCCACTTTTAAAAATGTTGCACAGGCAAAGCAATGGTATCAGAAGACACCACCCACAGCAACAGGCTGCTCCAAAATGGTAGCAGAGAGACCGTTACAGAAAGAAGGGAATCTGTCTCCACATCTCAGCCCTCAGCACAGAGGGGATGGCTTAGATTTCTGCTGGCATTTTTTAAAGCTTATCAACAGGAAAAGCAACCATGAAAACTCTAATTTTAAAGACAGTTCACATTCCTTGGTATCACATTCAGGCATTCCAAACAATGACACATGAAATTAAAGAGAGTAAGTCACAGGTCTGCTCACTGGTACCTTTGTCCCATTGGAATCAGAGACTAAGCTACATCAAGTAACTTATCTTGTACATTTGTTATTTTCTTTTAACACTGAAAAACAATGTATTTTAGAGGAGACACTGCCTGGAGCCCTGTCTCTCTTGGAAAGGGTATGAAATGTTCCCTGACCCCAAAGGCCAGCAGATGTCCTGTCCCCCCAGGAATGGGCCACTACCATTGACAGAGTGCATCCCACCACCTAAAGGTCAGACACCAGCTGGGGTCATCGTCCTTGGCAAACATCAACAGAAAACAGCCCAGAAACTTGAGGGCAGATAAGGAGAGATGTGTCCCGGGGCTGATGCAACACAAATTTCAAGGCTTTAAAGCCAGGCAAAGTCTGAAACATGAGCCTCCCAGTGGAGCCTTCTGGGTGTTAAAGTCAAGGCCTCCTGTTCCACTGTAAACTGTTGACTTTGTTTTCTTGTTTGTTTGCTTGTTAGTTTGGTTTGGTTTTGATTATTTTTATGACTTGCACCACTTTGCAGGCTGGTGACAGAGACAGCCCTGAGCTCTGGAAAGGCCTCCGTAAGTCACATGAAGGGAGGTAGTGGGGACCCTTTCCACACTCTATCAAATGGAGTGCTCTCCTCCAAATGTTTGTGCTTTTCTTCTCTGATTTAGGAGAAAGACAAAACGAAAATTAGTCCTCTCTAAGCCATACTATCCCTCTTCTTCATAGCCAAATGAACATCTGTATACATCTAGCTCAGAATGGGTAACTCTAAGGGACACTGCTTAACCTGAGGATACAGCAGTCAAAGGGATGCCCAGAAACAACACTGCAACCCCATCACCACAGGAAATAAGGACAAAGCTCCTGGGACAACCCTTTAAAGTCTCCCTTCACCCTATTAATGCCACCCCTACCCCTGATGACATCCTTAACCATCACCAAAGGTCAGCCAGGCCTTGCTGGTCCCGTAGATTATCATATTGACTTGTACTGGAGGTCCCTCTTATCTTTCAAGGTATTCTGCCTCCCTTTTTACAAGGGAGAAGTTTAGAGTTCATTCTGCCCACTTCTTTCTGATAGACAAGACATGTGATAAAAGTCACTAAAGTTTAAAGCATCATCTCCTCCCGGAAAGCGTTTATATTTTAAAAAGTTGTGGAAATGTAGATGTTAGATGCTGAGCACAGTGGCAGAATGGATGATTGGTCAGCACTCTCAGGCCTTGGAGTCCCTAACAGCTGAGAGGAAACAAAGAAAACAGGTTTGTATTTAATACCAAGCTAGTGATCCCTAGAGGTGACTTTTTGAGGAACCTGTTTTTCTAATGGAACATATGTTACAGCCCTACAATTGGCTTTGGTAGCTGGGCCATGTAACATGGAAAAAGAGAAACCAAGAGTTGCAAGGAAGGTTGGTAAAATGTAAGTCAACATTCTCCCATTCAAGTGCAACAGATGGAACTTAGACATAATGGCTTGTACTTTTAAGTAATCCTAGCACTTGGGAGGTAGAGGTAGGAGAAAAGCCACAAGTTTGGGCCAGGCTAGGCTACATGGTAAGTTTGAAGTCAGCAAGCACTACTATCCCAGTTAGGATTTCGATTACTGTGAAGAGACGCCAAAGAAACTCTTACAAAGGAAAACATTTAATTAGGGCTGGCATACAGTTTCAGAGATTTAGCACATTATCCTCATGTGGGATATGGTGGTACGCAGACAGACATGGTACTGGAGAAGTGGCTGAGAATCCTACATCACCTAGGAGACACACATGTTCTGGGGGCCACCTCCTGGCCTTCAGATTGCAGCTTCAGCAGAGACAGAAAAGGGACAGTCACCCTTCTCAGTTATAGCCACAGGTGTGTCTCTTAGGTGATCCTAAATTCTGTCACAGATAAACCATCAGAGTATCCAAGAGTTCCTCTAGAGAGGAGAAATTGGGGTAGCTGAGGGGAGTAGGCCAAAGACACAATTTATTTTTATATCTGTGTATGTATGTGTGTGTAGGTGGCCACAGAGATGAGAAAGAGCATTGGATTCCCTGGACCTGACTGATGTGGGAGGAAGAACTGGACGCAGTTCCCCTGAAAGAACAGTCTTCCCGACACCCAGAAGAGCAGTGTAAGCCCTTAACCACCGCTGAGCCATCTCACAGTCATATTTGATTCTTCAGGGGAATAAGGTCTTGCTAAGCAGACCACACTGGTCTTGAACTTGAGTGATTTCCCTTCCTCAGCCTCCTCAATGCTAGAATTGCAGGTGTGCATGAGAGTCTCAAAAGTCAATTTTAATTATGAGTCAGGAATTATCAAGAAGACTACAGTGAGCAGCAAAATGCTAAGGGTAGAAGCATTTTGAATGCAAGGTTGTTTGGGAATTGTATAAGCATAATGAAAAATTTTGGAGACACAGACCAAGTCTAAACATGCAATTTATTTGTAATTCATATGCATGCACACACGTAGCCTGAAGGTAATTTCCTAGAATGTTTGTGCACCTGCGTTTTGACTGTGGCCCACCACATGAAATCAGGTAGAAACTTTCTATTTATAGTATCAGATCAATGGCCAAAGACTTACAGTTTTGCAGTGTTTGGATTCATATTTCCAACTGAGGATGCTTAATTTGTACTTTAGTGTTCACCTGAATGTACGATTGTATGCCACCTGTATGAGGTACCCCTAGAGGCCAGAAGAAGGCATCAGAACCTCTGGGGCCAGAGTTACAGACTGTTGTGAGCTACCATGTGGATGCTGGAAATGAATCAGGTCCTCTGCAAGAGCAGCCGGTGCTCATAACCACTGAGCCACCTCTCCAGCTCCTTAGCCTGTATTTTAGAAGAGATGCAGTATTTGCGTCCAGCCTCTGTGACTACACTGCCATTCCCAGGACTATAGATCCTATGAGGGCAGGAAGTTCTTCTCTGTTTCCTTCACTGGCATTCATTCACCCAGCACCTAGAAGAAAGTGCAGCGTATATTTGGCACACAGGGCATGTTTACCAAATGAACTGGATTCTTGTAATCTTGAACAAGCCAGGCAGTCCCCTAGAAGTTCTTCACTGATCTAGTTCATGGCACGGCTGCTTCATTCTAAAGAGCACCCACAAGTGCCTGGTGTGACAGAAGCTGAGGAAGGGTGTGGTGAGAGGTGCAAGGTGGGGAATGCAGACAGGAGACTCGACACAGTAGCAAATTCATAGACCGAATTTGCAGGAGCGCTGAAGGAGCAACAGTAGCCACCACTGTCTAGTGGAAGTTGGTTTAAATAGAGCAGGAAAACATTGTTTCCTTCTGGCTTCAGACGAAGGGCTAAGGAGGGTGAGCCAGTAGCTGCAAATGGAACAAGGAAGAAGGAGAGTGGAAGGAGGAGAAAGAAACCTGATTCTGAAGCAGTTACTATGCCTTCTACTGAAATGAAGAGGGAAAAAGTGGACTATGGTGGAACACATTTGTCATGCTAGCAGCATGTGTAGGGACAGGAGGGTCGAGAGCTTAAGATCAGTCTGGGCTTCAAAGTGAAACTCTATCTATCCCGGGCTTTTAAAATAAATAAAATTCCGTTAGTTTAAAAAAAAAAGTAGAAGGAAGGTGGGGCAGAGCTGGAGTCTACATCTGGAACATTCAGGTGTTAGCCTCATGGGAGGTCACGGATGACTGGTCGTCCTGGAAGGGGCTGGAGAGACTACGGGGCTTTCCTTTTCCTGTTTTAGCCCCTAACTGGTTTTGCTCAACGTTGAGTTCCCATCATGATGTTCTGCTTCTCCACAGACCTAAAGGAACAGGAGACGTGATATCGTGTGTCAGAACCTATAAACTATGAGCCACAGTAAGCCTTTCCTCTGCATAAGTTGACTACATGAGGTATTTGGTTTTTACTATAGCAAGGTGACTAACAGAGGCAGAGAACAAAAGTCTGCAGAGGCTCTTATCTACAAAGGAAATTCCCTGGATTTTCCTTGCTACTTCTAACTCTATGTGGTTTCATTGCTCTCACTGAAGGCATCTTAGCCTGAGTTCCGTTTAAAACTGACTGAATGGTGAGCAAGTAATTTCTTCATGCACATGATTCCAAGAGTGATGAACCAGAGCAGGTGAAAGAAGGAAAGAAAGCTCAAGGACATATAATTCAGCTGGCATTGTCAACACCAAACTGGGCCCCTTTCTGTCAGAACTTCTGAGGAGTTAATGAAAGCCTCTCTCAACTGCTTATCTAAGGAACTGTGGTCAACAACTCTACACCAATGGGCTGTGTACAATTGCACAGCTAGCTCTCACAGGCATCCCTTGTCCCCACACAGCCGAGCCTGAGGGCAGCTACTGAAGTGGAGGAAATAGGTCAGCACAACAGAGGTGGGGCTGGGGGGGTGGACACAGAGTACAGTCCACATCTGGCCCTTCTCTGATCTGCTTATTTTCCGTCTAGGAAGCTCAGGCCAATACAGATACCTCTGAGGCAGCGGCTGCAGTTTTTGTAAAGACTTAGTACAGAAGGTTAGAGAGACAAACTGAAGTTATTCCTACGACCTTCATTGATAGATGACTCTTCCTTTTTTACTATGCAGTTTGACCTAGTCTTAAATCTCACACATTAGGAAGCATGGCTTTAAAAAAAAAATCCCAGAGGCTTTGGTTATAACCTAGACAGCAAATGAGTGCAATGATCTAAGGTAGAAAATAAATGTCAATAAAGTTCTCTCCCCAGGTTTCACCAATTCTCCTCCAGTGTCTTTTCTTGAGGATCCAGTTTGGGTCATACTCATTTAGACATCCTGTCTCTTAAATGTCCTCCAGCAAGCACCAACATTTCCTCAGTCTTTCTTCGTCCTTCATGACTTTGGCACATGGGAAGGTACCGGTACTCGGTACTGGTCAAGGTCAATGTTGTCACAGGAGGTCCTTCTATCTGAGTTTACATGATGACTTTTCTTGATTAAATGGAAGCTGTATCTTTTTGCCAAGAACATCACAGAGGGAAACTGTACACCAGGAGGTGAATCATATTATGATTGCATAATGCTGTTATTAAGAGTGGTGCTACTAATTTTTTTTTTGTTTTTTTGAGACAGGGTTTCTCTGTAACTTTGGACCCTGTCCTGGAACTAGCTCTTGTAGACCAGGCTGGCCTCGAACTCAAAGAGATCCAACTGCCTCTGCCTCCTGAGTGCTGGGATTAAAGGCAGGTGCCACCACTACCCAGCGGTGCTGCTAATCTTGATTGGTAGGTTAAAGAGATGTTGTCTGGGTTTCTACAGTGTGAAGTTACCCGTATATCTTGGGGGAGATTCATTGAAGCCACATACATACATACATACATACATACATACATACATACATACATACATACATACATACGCTTGTTATAGTTTATCCAGCAATTTAAGCATTCATCAATGGTTCTTACCTGCGATTATTATTATTATAGTGTTTGCCTAATGCTGACTTTTCTATATTCTTCACTCATACATTTATTATCCTGAAATTGTAAGAAAGAGTGCTATAGCTTCCCTTTAAATGGCTATGAAGATTTAACAGGTCTAGATAAAGGACCCAGTCTGACTCTTGAAGAGAAACAGAATTGCTAGCGAAAGGAAGACTAGTTAAATACTTGCTGTGGTTTTAATTTTTTGAACTGATAGCTTGACTTGATACAGGGGACAGCCAGTACTGAAAGATCAATAACCACCAGAGCGAAATGTGTCACCAGGAAATGTTTAGGATATAAAACATAACAGAGTAGTGTCTTCTGTACTTTAAAAAATACAGTTAGCAAGTTCAAGAGTGTTAGCATGTAACTACTGTGTAAAACAGGAACATAGTTTGCAAATGACTCAAGTTTTAGATCTAAAGAGAAGAAAGACCAAGCGTATCAGCTGCAAAGATGTACAACAGGAGTCAAAGGGTAAACTGAGGCAGATGTTTCTGCACAAAGGGAAGCAGGGATGTAAGGGGAGGGCACGGGGGAAATGAGCAGAGACTTGGGAAGAAATGAGGATAGTTACCATTGGTGAAAGCAAAGACAAAGGCAACAGCCTGAAGGAGAAACTGAGCCCTGAAGAGAAGAGAGGCAGCAGCTCTCCTCCCTCCTTGGCTCTAGAAGAAGGGCGTTGAAGGAAGGGAGGGAAAGGGAGAGAAAATTCAACATGAAGGACATGAGAGTTGTCATTTTTCTTACACAGCAGCACTCAAAATGCTGTAAGCCAGAAAGGAAGCCTCGGCTTCCAGACAGGGAAGGTCTGGGTAAGAAGGTCTTTAGGAAGGCCAGCCCCCAAACACCCAGTCATGAGGCCATGTTCTCTTTCTTTCTTTCCCTTCACACCACAACACTGCCTGCCTCTCAGACTTTTTCTCTTTGGTTCTCAGCCTAAGTTGTTCTGTGTCCGATGAGTCTGCTCTGTGCAGACAGGCAGGATGGCCACTCCACCACAAACAAACCTTCCATTATCTCAGCTCAGCAGCTGCTGCAGAGTGCAGATGCTCGCCGCACTGAGCAGTACTCCAATTGGCCCTCTTTGGATCCCAGCCCCATGCTTTGAACCAGAAATGCAGTATCATGATTGGCCAGGCCCAAGCCAAACGCTCTTCACCTGCCCTGGTATCTGTGTATGACCAAGCCCAGTAAAGCCACTTTTAATAGAAGTTCCCCAGAATAAAGAGACATGTCATTAACGGAACAAGAAAGGACAGCTTACAGGTACCAGCAGATTCTCACTACATCTCAATGTGTAGGAGACTCCAACAGAGCACTTCTGGAAGTAACAGTGACCCTTATGGTGATAATAGCCCTTATTCACACAGTGCTTGAAGCTTTCTCTGTGACAGACACTGCCCAGAGTCTTCTATGAACACTGAGTCATTTAAAGTTCACAGGATTATTCCACTGTTATCGTCATTACTATAGACAGGAAGGAACAGGCACAGGAGGTGAGATCCTTGTCCAACAGCATGTACTAAAAGGAAAACAAGAGAACTTAAGCTAGGCCATCTGAATGGAGGGCCAGCAAGCAGTGCCCTTAGCTACTGAAACAGAATCTCAAAGAGAGACCCGTGAGAGATAAAAATGGGGGGGCCAGGTGTGTGTGTGTGTGTGTATGTGTGTGTGTGTATGGGTGTGTGTGGGTAGGTGTGCATGTGTATGGGTGTGTGTGTGTATGAGTGTGTGTGGGTAGGTGTACATGTGTATGGGTGTGTGTATGTGCATGGGTGTGTGTATGTGTATGGGTGTGTGTGGGTATGTGTGCATGTGTATGGGTGTGTAGGGGTAGGTGTGTGTATGGGTGTGTGTGGGTAGGTGTGTGTATGGGGGTGTGTGTGTATGGGTGTGTGTGGGTAGGTGTGCATGTGTATGGGTGTGTGTATGTGTATGGGTGTGTGGGGGTAGGTGTGTGTATGGGTGTGTGTGGGTAGGTGTGCATGTGTATGGGTGTGTGTGGGTATGGGTGTGTGTGAGTAAGTGTGCATGTGTATGGGGGGTGTGTATGGGTGTGTGGGGTAGGTGTGTGTATGGGTGTGTGTATGGGTGTGTGTGGGTAGGTGTGCATGTGTATGGGTGTGTGTGTATATGGGTGTGTGTGGGCAGGTGTGTGTATGGGTGTGTGTGTATGTGTGTGTGGTAGGTATGTGTATGGGTGTGTGTGGGTGTGTGTATGGATGTGTATAGGTAGGTGTGTGCATGGGTGTGGGGGGTGTGGGTAAGTGCATGTGTATGGGGGTGTGTGTGTGTATGGGTGTGTGGGGGTAGGTATGGGTGGGTGTATGGGTATGTGTGGGTAGGTGTGTGTATGGGTATGTGTGAATGTGTGTGTTTGGGTGTGTGTGTGGGTGTGTGTGTATGGGTGTGTGGGGGTAGGTGTGGGTGGGTGTATGGGTATGTGTGGGTAGGTGTGTGTGTATGGGTGTGTGTGAATGTGTGTGTGTGTTTGGGTGTGTGTGCGTGTGTATATGGGTGTGTGTGTGAGAGTGTGTGTATGGGTGTGTGGGGGGTGGGAGTGTGTGTGTGTGGATGGATGTGGATGTGTGTGTGTGAGTGTGTGTGCATGGGTGTTGGTGAGTGGGTGTGTGGGTGAGTGTGTGTGAGTGTGGGGGGAATGAGAATGTTAAGTGTTAAGAAGGAGCTGGCCTGATAGTACACATCTGTCTTCTCAGCCACTCGGGAGGTTGAGGTGCGGTCCCAAGTTCAAGGCCTGCCTAAGCTACAAAGTAAATTCAAGCCCTGCCTAAATAATTTAGTGGATCCTGTCTCAGGTTTTAAAAAGAATATTTGCAGAGTCGAGATCCTGGACTGTCCATACGCAATACAACCAGAAGTCTGGTGTTCTAGGCCTTCTCACTTCCCTGCCGGGATGGACTGTACTCCCACAGTCTAAGCCAGAGTGAACCCTTCCTTCCTACTGTCTACTCTCTTGCCAAAAAAATAAAAAGAGGGCTGGGCATGTGTGAGGGACAAAGTTATGTTTTAAGTACTACGCCTAAGAGAGCCACGAAACAAACATGAAGCCCGTTGCCCAAGGATAGCTACTTCTGAAATGTGGGGGCTATTGCTTATGTAAGAAAACAAGCCACGTGTTCTTGCTCCCCTAAACAAGTTTGTTTGACCCAACTGAACCAGATGTGTTTGAACACATGGAAGTGAGTGGTACAGACAGGAAGGACATCAGAATACATGCTTGCCCCTGATTAGACCTGCTGGGAAATGCATAGATTTATGGGTTTACATTTATAAGGCTTGACAAGATACGACTTGTTACCATTTTCTGGGGAACCTGGATGGACCTGGCCAGAATCCATCATGCTGGCCAGAGTCCATCATCCTGGCTGGTATTTAATTAAAGTTTGGTTCAAATTTGGCTCAAAATTATGGAAATAATCATATTCTCACATGATGGGGTCAACACATGGAGGTAGAGGTCACTGATAGAGTGCTTGCTAATCATGAAAAACTGCGGGCTCAATCCCCAGCACTTCAAAAACAAAACGAAAATCTTAAAAACTTTGTATAAAGTGATCACAGTACAGGAGACAGGCAGTGGCAAGTACTGGCAGGCACTGACAGGCACTAGGATGTGGATGACTGGAAACACTGCTTGGTCAAGCCAGAAGGAGAGGTTTGGGCAAAAACAAAAACGGGGAGAACTTGAGACATCTGGTTCATTGTGCCCCGGGGATCTCAAGAGAAATCACTGATTTGCAGTTGTCAAGGGAAGACCCTGGGAAAGGTTACTGCAGTGGCACAGCAATAAACAGGCCAGGACGTCTGAAAGATATCAACTCCCGAGGTTTGCCTCCCCTTAATCACAACAGTTCTGGAATGGGAACAAATACACTCATCTGTTTTAGACCAGAGCACCCTGTGATGTAGGAAGGTGGCTTGGGCGGCAGATCTATCGTTAGCGTACACCTGAGATGACAAGAGACTACCATGACAAGCTTGTGGAGATGTGCAGTCGTGAAGCTCGGTCAAACACCACTGCTCTCCTAGGAAACCTGTTGCCTGAGGACTGTTTGCTCTTGAAAGTATATTTTGGAGGAGTCAGCTTGGCAAGCTGAGCAGTGATGGCCCCAGGAGGCTCTGACTCGTCCACCAGTCTCTATATATTAGCCTCTAGCTTTGCCACCAGGGTCAGAGCCTTGTTACTGTGTCCAGAGAAGCATGTTGCAAGATAGCACATATACACCAGCCCTCCATCTCACCAGCCAGCTATTTCTTCAGCTTTGAACTTGTACCCAGTTTGCCCTTGAACTTGTCATCCATAAATTTCCCTTGATCTTTCCCCTATCTTCCTTAGCCCCAAGGCTGCTCTGACCTCTACAAGGCCACTGCATTTTCTACAAAACCCAGAGGAACAGTAGGTCGACACACTACCTTCTGCCAGACCTACAGCTCCGACTGTAGCAATCTGCCTTGAGAAAGACCTATAAACTTTCACTCCGTCCTGTCCTTTTCTCTGCTTCCTTGTGATTACAGACATTCAAGGTGGAATTAGACACAAAATTGTCCGTCTTCTCAAGCAATATTCTAGTTCCAGTTTTAAGTCAGTTCTCCCATTCAGAATTCCTGTGCCCGGCAACTCTGTGGAGAAAACTCTCCCATCTGCACACTAACCAAGACTGAGGTCTCCGAGAAAATTTATCATGGTCTCATCTAAGCTTATAAGCTCCAGTTTTAATCAGCTATCTATCAAAGCAAGCTTAACAGATGGGCTGGCCTCCAAAGTTTTATTCCCCTTTTCTGTAATGATGGAACCTCTAATTAGTATAATAATACCATGAAGGTTCAGTCTTAAGTATTGAATCCTCTGACCTTCCTTAGAACTATCTATGGCCACGTCACGTAGGAATTGGAATGTCCACCTCTGGGATATATCTTGACAGGTGCATACCCAACAGGCCTTCATTTTCTATCCTCCTGCCTGGCAGGTGGGTGTGGGTGTTACCGTGTGCCATCCTGGACCATAGAGGTCAGGGCAAGGCTGTAGTATAGGTGATAAGATACAGACTTGGATTCCTGAATGACCTCCTGAAAAGAGAAGTCCTTAACCATATCTGGTGTTACCACTTCTTACCTGTAACTTGAGACTGAAATAAAAGTTTTCCTTCCTGAAAGCAGTACCTTGAGTATCATTTATATACACGTAACAGAGCCCATACAACAATAAGTTCATCTGCAGCTCTGTATTTGAATCTTCTCTTTTATTTTATTTTTAATTATGCATATATTGGGGTGGGCACACTAGGAGGCCAGAAGAGGGTGTCTGATTCCCTGGAGCAGGACCTAGAGGGATTGTGAACAGCAGAAGGTAGTGTGCCGACCTACCTTCAATATGGGTGGCAGTCACGAACTCAGGTCCTCTGGAAAGTAACAATTGCTTTTAGCAGCTGAACCATCTCTAGTACATATTTTATTTTTAAATGAGTGTGTGTGTGTGTGTGTGTGTGTGTGTGTGTGTGCGCGCGCGCACGCGCACATGTAGGTTCAGGTAACTGGAGAGGTCAGAAAAGGGCATCAGATCACCTAATATGAAGTTTCTGGATACTGTAAGCCACCAATGTGGGTGCCCGGAACTAAACTTAGTCAGCCAGCTACCTCTACAGCCCCTATGGGTTGTTTCTTAAGGACAAGTCACACCATTCTTTAGGTCTCAAAGTCAATCTCTCCTTTTTCCTCCCCTTATGACTTTCTTTCCTGTAAATTTCTTTGGGTATCCTATATTATTTTTTTCTTTTTGAGTGACTCTAGATGGACCTCCTAAAAACTACAAATTATATTTAAAAGCTTCTACACTTCACACTCTGTCTTTCCTTCTTCCTTCCTTCCCTTTCTTTCTTCTTGTCTACCTGTCTTTCCAAAACAGATAGTTCCTGTTTCCCTGGCTGTCAGGAAATACAGAGAGATGACTCTAACGCACATATCAGCGCCACCAACTGAACCTACTGTGGTCTCTTCAGGAGGAAATGGATAGTGAAACAGCTTTGGGTATCACAGACGCAGGACGATGACAAAGCATTAATATCATGGCTATCTAGAAGAAACCCACTCAGCAGCACACCACAAGACCAGTTTGTAGATGACGCCTCTTACTCAGCATCCAGCCCTGGACACTAAACTGTTAACACCAATGACTCTCAGCACCTTCAGTGGCCACCAGAGCCAGTGCCTCTATTGCTCTGGCAATAGACAGCCTCTCTGGTCTTCTCCTGTGTCCCCGGCTTTCATTTTAAGGTCTAGGGTAGACACACTTGGTTTGGGCCCTTTTATCACACACCTAGACATAGTTGCAATGGCTGCTGGAAAGGGAATCCTTAGCTTGTCAAGTATTAACAGCCTTTGTGCCATAGAAAAACAACCAGTAAAAAATTCTGCAGCTGGGCAGTGGTGGAGAATGCTTGTGTTTTGTTTTATTTAATTTGTTTGGGTTTGGGTTTTGGGTTTTGAGGTTTCTCTGTGTAGCCCTGGCTGTCCTGGAACTCGATCTGTAAAACCAGGCTGGCTTCAGACTCATAGATCTGCCTGCACCTGCCTCCTTGGTGCTGGGATTAAAGATGTGAGCCACTACCACTCTGCTGGTCACCATCACCTGACTTGCACGTGAGTAATATCTGTACTTGGGAGGGATTAAAAAACCTGTCTCAAAAAAAAAAGAAGGAATAAAGGAGAGAGGAGTAACCAGAAGAAGGAGAAGGGGGAGCAGGAGGAGGAGAAAGAGGAGGAGGAGGAAGAGAAGAATTCTGCAAACACTAGGAGCTGGACTACAAAACTAACCTATTTGTCTCCTGACAGAACTCAATCTAATCTCTCTATGTGTACTGGGCTGTGAAAGCCTGGAACAGTCTATGGTTTGAGGACTATTCCCTGCCTAGGAAATGAGACCCTGAGTCTCCCTATGTGAAGAGTATGATGACTGGCAAAGCTGTCCATTTACTTCCGACCTCCAGACTGAACGGCTTGTCCCCTAGATGCTGGACCTAGCAGAGTCAGCAGGGAATCTGAAGGGATCCTGTTCAGAACTCTCCATCACCTTGTCTTAGTGGAAAGGTCTGATTTTTATGTTTTATTTTTGTTGATTTTTATTGGCTTTTGCCATCCCTGGAAGTTTAGACCCCTTGTAGACTCAGTCTTGACCAGAGAGATGCCCTTACCTAAGCCTTCAAATCTAGAATGCATTAGCATTTAAAATATGAGAACATACTTAACCATCATTCCTGTAGCCCTTCCCCTGTGCTTAACATCACGAGTCACATGAGAAAAGAATTCCCTCTGATGCCACATTAGTGACTAGGTGGCATGTTCAGCTTTGAGTGCTTCATTTCCCATGAGCCCAACCTGTACACATAACATGACTGTGATGGAGATTTTGGGCTAGGTGTCACAGACAATGACATTTCCTATATCCAAGAATTCCCTATCATGCAACTGTCATGTCAGAGGTTGGGCCTTGATTTCTGCCACCTCGTAAATGTCAGGTCTGTGTTTGCAAACAGCCCCAGCAGCCTGGCCTGAATAAAACCTCGAAGCAAGGGGAGGAGACAATTTACAAGCTGCCCAGGACAGACCTTTGTATACAAAAACTAACACAGATTTTCCCTTTGCCTCAAACTATTTCCAGTTCCTCAGGAAAAAAAAAATGCTGTCTGTCACCATACCATGTTTTAAAGAGAATGATTTCACCGAGTTTCCCTCTTTCCTGAGCTGCTCCCAGGTTTCCTCCAGTTTGTTTCCGACTCCAGCTTCCGCATGCTTCCATATCAATTAGATTAAGAAGCCATCTTCACTTAGTTCATATTCAGAGTCCAAAATGTTCATCAATGTGTGATTTAGGAGTGGGCTCAGCTGTAAGAAAACAAAAACTCCTTAAGTCACAGTGGCTTAGAGCAAGATAACACATTTATTTCCCTCTCTCACTTAAACAGAGCCTAAAGGTACTGCCGATGCCAGTGGATTCTGATTGTCAACTGAGACTCACAGTGAGTTGAGTTGCATAACAGCTCCTTGCATAGCAGTGTTCACATCTATCTGACATCCTTTAAAAAAAAGAATTGGTTTTTTTTCCATTTTAGCAGTATAAAACCTCTAACCAGGGCCTCCTTTGTAATGCTCTGTATTTTATTGTGCACAGCTGAAGAGGTTCTGCTGAGTTAACACCCAGGAAACTTGACTGAATTGCCCAAAAGGAATGCATGGCAAAATTTAGGGAAGAAGGAAAACAGAGAAGAGCCAATCAGGCATGGTGGTTTACATCTGTACAATCTCAGCACTCAGGAGACTGTGACGAGAGAACAGCCATGAGTTCGAAGCTATCCTGGACTGCATAGTGAGTTTCAGGTCACCCGGAATGGCAGAATGAGATCCCAATCTCAAGGAGGAATCTACTTCCGGTCATCAGGAACTGGAGTCCTCTTCTCAGACGTTTCTGCCACCCCCAAGCACGAATTCCTAATTTGACCTGTCTCATTGTGTTTAACCATTGAGATTTCAAAGTCAATTTATCCAACTCTTCCTAGAATAGTATCTAAATAAAAGAACACATTGACACTTTTTGTTTTGTTTTCATGACAGGAGAGAACACAGTTGCAAAACCTTAGCCTGGTTCACATAGGAAGACAAGAATGATTCCGGTAAGTTGCAGGCGGTAACTTGACCCGGGTCTGGCTACTGGGAGCTCTGGCTAGCCCCCGCCACCCTCCCAGTACAGCCTTGTTCTCCTTATCTCCCGACACTCCCACACTCACCCTTGGCCTCCTCTTTATCGTCCTCCAGGTTGTCCCAGGACTCCTGCTATTGCTCAGTGCTGATGTTGGAGCACAGCATGCACCTCTCCTTGGCGCTGGCTCATCTCCTTGGGTTTACCCTCGCTTCTCTCTTGGCCTTGGCCCTAGCTCTACCTGGCTCCCACCCAAGAAACACCCTA
>LOEQ01000949.1:342398-355100 GCA_001685075.1 Bramus lutescens | reverse complement strand
TCCGGCTTGTCCATCGAGCCTGGGGCTCAAGCTAGCTTCCGTCTGCCTGGCTTTATCGGGGCAATTGCAGCAGCAGTTGCAGCACTGCAAGCTTTGATAGCGTCCCTCTGTCTCTGTCCCTCTTTTCCTAACTCTGAATTCGGACACAGTCTTCCTTTTCCTTTCGGAGGCACCCAAGAGAACACGACAATCGAGGCAGGACTTTACTACAAAGCTTGTTCGATCGTATTTTGAGCAACTGGAAAGAAGCATGTCTGAAATAGCCATGAAGATGTGTGAGAAAGGTCACAAAAATGAAGGTGACAGTTACTCTTTAAAAGACCACTGGCCTTTATACTTCATCAGGAGTGAAACATAATTACCCATTTTCTGTTTGAAGAGCAGCCTAGGTGTGATGTTCCAGATTATAATCCTTAGCAGAAATATTTTTGTCTCTGTCCCAATACTGGATATAAGTGAAGTTGGTGTGTTTTCACAGGATGTCTGGAGCCTGCTTCTACTTCCCAGCTTAATTCAGAACTGGCTTTTGTTCTGCAGAAGAACTACAGAAGACTATTAAAGATATGTTATTTCCTAGTCCAGTAATGCCATGGGAAACAAGCTAGACACCTGCAGCCTGGGTTGGTCAGCGTTCTTTCAAGTTGTGCCCCCTTACCTCCTGTCCTCCCTCTGCCCCCTGGCAGTTACATAACTCTCTAGAAATGAAGTCACTTTAATGTGAAACCCTGCTATCTCTGGAAACTCTGTGGTGCAGAGACCTCCGCTAGACATGAGGGAACAGCCTCATCCCTGGAGCGAAGGAAACCAGAAGCATAAAGTCTAACCCACAAAGGATGATTGTCTTATTTCTTGGTGGCCAGGGTGTGTGTGTGTGTATACTCCATGTCAGTGTTATGGTTGTGAAGTATGGATAGATGTTACTAAACATATGAGGGGAAACCACTTGAATTTTTCTAATAAAATTCAGCAGTGATTAGCTTGTCACAATTAGAATCTCAGTCACCTTTCCAAAATTAGATGACCTTTTTAAATGGAGCAATTAAAGTCTAATTAAACACAAAGATGGTGAGCTTTCACTCAAGAATCAAATTTTTTTTGTTGTTGTTGTTTTGTTTTTCAAGACAAGATTTCTCTGTGTAGCAGTCCTGGCTGTCCCGGAATTCGCTTTGTAGACCAGGCTGGCCTCGAACTCACAGAGATCCGTCTGCCTTTGCCTCCCGAGTGCTGGGATTAAAGGCATGCATGACCACTGCTCAGTTTAAGAATCAATTTCTGAATTTAACAATTATTTTAGGGCCAAGGTCCTGATTACTTTCAATCGAAAAGAAATTGCTAAACAATTGTTTAAATATCAGATATACCCATCAAAGCATTTGATATATCCTCATAAAGTGTACTTTTTCACAATTTTCATTATCTACTTTGAGACATCAAAGTATAAATGACTTGAAAATTAAAGCCATCAATAATGCAACCAGGGTCAACTTTGCATGACTTAGTCAGTCATCTCGTTATACAGGAGACAACAGTGTCCAGCAGCAGACTGAGCCTTTCAATGAGACAGAAAGGAGGAGTGAGCATCATCAGCCCTCTTTCTAGCCAGTGTCCAGATCTCCACCGGAAGACTCATTGTAGATTGGCTGTCTAACATGTTCTTTCCCTTTACCTTCCGAAAGTAAAAGAAAGACGATCTTCAGGTATGGTGTGTCAATGTCTAAATGAAATACCTCCACTAAGGATTGGGTACTTTAAAACAATAATAATTCCTATTCCACTCAAAGTGTTTCCAACACATCTTCATATTCATTCTTGTTTTCTCCTCTCAGCCCTGCAAATCATTGTTTAATAACAACCCAGTCTCTGAAGTCAAGGCTGAAAATCCCCCTGACACCGTGAGATGCCATGTTGAGGTGCAACTTAGAACTTGAAGATGGTCAAAGAAAAATGGGTGTGTCCTACAGCACCACTGCCCCTCCAGGGCTGAGAACAAACAGGCAGGAGGGGGCAGGGTATTTGCTAATCTGAGTAGGGGGCTCTCTGTAGGGGAGCAGTCTAAGGCTGTAGCTTTCTTGGAGGAGGCAGCTTCAGTGGATGTTTTCTGCTCACACTGGCATCCACGCAAAGTTCAGGGAAGGTGTTTTTCTGTTCCCATGGGTCTGAGGTACTGGCATCCTTGACATGTGCCCATGTCCATGCATACACACTCAGGGGTTCCTCTGTTCTCCACAGTGCACACAATCAAACCATGGCAGAACAGACTACACACCAATCCTCGGATCTTATGTTGTATCAGGTGCTGGATGAAGAATCCCCTGAGCCTTACTATAGCAAACTTGATCAGTCTTACTGTAAGATGTCGCATGGAGGTTAGTTGATTCCACTTCTTGGGCTCATTAAGTGAAATCATGACACATTCAACACTTTTAAATAACAAAGCATGAGAGAGTCCGTTTTACAGATCAAAGGCTGCCAAGTTACCTGACCAGGGAGTGGATTTCAGAACACAGCCCTGTTTTGAAACTGAACCAATATTCAAGATAGAGTTTTGCCAAAAATCACACAAAGAAAAATTTTGTTTCATTTAGAAAATTGCTAGTTTTGAGTCGCAATGTTTAAATATGAAACCCAAGTATCTATTGAAAGTAGCTACTGAAAAGAACAATGTTCTTCAACGATGGTATTATTTCAGACAGCATCTTAGCTCGCAAATATCCCAAAGGAAGTGTTTTCTATTTTCTGTATGAGTACAAATGTCTGCCAGTTACTGACGCATTCTTGTATAATGTTGAAATACCATTGTCTTCTCATTTCTTATCAAAAACAAAACAAAACAAAAACTGTCACATGAAAAGATGCTGAGCAAGTGGAGTAGGTTTTGGGCTGCAGTTTTCAATGTGGGCAGAGGATCCTTGGTGTCCCCGAGATTGCTCAGGACAGCTGCCAGGGCCTCCCCTGCTCCTATCACACAGCTGTGTGGAGCTGGTCTCCCCAGGGCAACATTGAATCCAGCTGTTTCTCCTCAGACCAGACATCAAAAGGGAGTAGCTAGAATGTAACACAATGCCATTCTTCTTACTAAACTGGCTTTCACTTTGCAAACTGAAATTTAATGTTTTTGCTAACATGTAATAGGTGTCATAACCTTAAAATGAAATGCTAAAAAAAAAGTTAACTTTGCCCTATTTTCATTCTAATGCGTTAAATAGCAACAGGCACAACCCCAACAGAGACTCTGTTGTAATTTCTGAAGGGATTTTGTTGCTAAAGATTGTGAGGCTAACTGAGTTAAGGGAATAAACATTCATCAAAAGAGAAAGCAAAACATAGTATAAAAACAAATAATAGCAATGGAATTGGTATTAAAACGAAGAGATCAGTGTCTCAGTTAAAGGAAGAAAGAACAAGAAAGAAAAAATGTATTTTCAGCAAATCCAGGAAGGGGAAATGACATTTCAGGCAAAAGGCTCATACAAAAGACAAGAGAATATGGGAAAATGAAATTCAGACAAATGCCTTTCCTTTTGAGAGTATTGTGAAAACTTATTGTGGAGGTTTGGGGGCATTTGCTCCAGTTCACCCACAGAGAGAACTTTCTGAGGAAGAGAATGTTACAGTCCCATTGATGATATTGATGGGCTAAAATATCTGTAGATTGACAAAGTTTCAGTGAAATTAATTTAAGACCTTAAGTCAATGAATGGGTTTTAATTAACAGACACCTCAGGGCACAATCTAAATTTTGAGTAATAGTGAATTGGTTATGTAAACTGCTATGCCCTTCTGATGACACACCCTACCAGTTACTTTCTTTGATACAGAGTGACTTGAAAAATGGTTACAAATGAGAAAGTAGTGTTAGAATAGAATATATGAAAGTCTAGAAAAAGGATGGGAAGGCTTGATATCAAAATTCTAATATTGCTTATATGTAAATGATGTGATGATTATTATTATACATTGTCCTTTTGTAGATTTATACTTCCACAATAAGAATGATGATAATAACATAACAATAAAGTTACTTTGTAGAGCTGACATTCTTGTTCCCTGGAGCCTTCTGAGTTGGAACCCTTTCCACCCCCATCAGCCGCTACCAGGGGGAAGTCAGTCTCTTCCTCTTTATTCAAACTATAGCTGCATTCATATTGCTTGTGGATTCAATGGCTCCAAGGGTGTGCTAATTGATTTTACTCTGCAAATTGAGAACCAGATAGTTTGGAGTAGCATGATGAAGCCTCCTGAGATAATGAATGCAAATTAATGTGGACATATACCCTCCAGGCTCCCTGTAAGAGTCTTTTCTTCTGTGGCAGGAGACTCTACAAGTACTTATAGTAAATAATGTATTGCTCCAGTGGCATGCTAGATACCTGACATGGCTGTTGCCATGGGAACATCAATGTTCACACACAATTTAATTCTATTCCCAGAAGCTGAAATAAAAGTTTGAATTCTCTTTATATCACAGAAGTGAAAATGTAGGTATTTGAAAGCTAAGCACCTGGCCCCGGTCACACAGTGAATCCGAAGAAGAGCTGGGCTGAGTTAGTTGATGTCCAGGCCACTCCACTCTTAACTGAGTTTACAACAGTTTGCAGATGTCTTCAATGTGAGTGAGCTGGACAGGGACTGTCCACTGGGATGACACCAGAACAACATATACAAGTTCAAAGTGGGCACTGGTGACATTGTTACCTGGAGCAGCTCCAGAGGAAAAGGAAGGTGTGATTCAGTTCCTCAGCTCAAAGTTAATCTTAGGAGTGGAAGCCACCAAACCACCAAAAAGAGAAAAAAATAAAATTCCTCTGGCCAGAAACTCTCACTGAACAAGCAGAGGTCCAGGCCAGCAGGAAGGAAAGGAGGCAGAGGGTGCACCAGCCAGGAAGAAGGGCTGGGAAATATTTAGAGCTCTTCGTCTAAGGTAGACCCCATGAAGAGCACACGGTAGGAGCTGAATGGGAAGGTCACGAGATTTTGAAGTAGTAACTACTAAAGGAAGTAATGGTCAACTTGTGTCTCTTCTTTCCTGGTGGGTCATTTGCAAATGTCACCTTCTGATGCTCACTTAGGTTTAAGGGGAAAAAAAAAAGAGAAATGGAAAAAGATCTGACTGGAGAATAGCAGCATTTTACATAGAGGTTATAGGCTAAGAAAACAAAGTAATAAATAGTCAAAGGCTAAAAAAGAAGCTGAAATATTATTCCATGAAAATAATATAAACAGTGTCTCTGCCTGGTCTTGGTCATATTGTTGGAAATAATACTAATTTTGCTTCACACAAATAGCAAAGGATAATTAGGAGAAAAGACTATAACAGCTAGAAGATTCAACTGTTTAGTCTGGCTCTGGGGAATAGCAGAGACCTCCGGACCAGAAGTCTGCATATGTTGTTCTATGAAGGGTTAAATGGGAAACATTCCAGGTTTTGCAGGCTACAAAGGGCCTCTTCCCAAATGTAAAGTCACCCAGCTTAGCTCAGCTGCTCAGAAACATAAATTTCTGTGCCCTGCTATGAACTATTACATCAAGGCTAAGTGCCACAAAGGGTAGCAAGGCAGGAGGGGAAGTATGGGGCCATCAGCTCTTGGCCCTCTCTCACACTTGGGTCAGGTTGCTCACACTGGATCTCTCACCGCTGGAACAGTGGCTGCATGTATGCTTGTTGACTCCGTGAACGACAATTGCATTCAGATGTCTGAGAAAATGTTACAGTGTGTCTCTGCCTCTCCCCTTCATCTTTGTAAGATGAACCTACACAATGATTTGTATCGACTCTTCTCCACATCCTACAATTTACAGTAACCGACCCTTGCTTTCTTCTGCAGTAATGAAATGACTAAATATTATGATTTGAAGCACCATGTGCTTTATAGGGATGAGTGTCTAGGTATATAAATCAGTGCATGGCATTGAGAATTTAGCTCAGGCCTAGCATGACTGAGAATCTGGATTTATCTCCAATACTGAAAAAAAAGAGTGTTTGTTTATATACACACATCCATAACTGCACTGGGAGAGGGTTAACGTGCCATAGAGGTCTCTTTTACATGAAAGTGTCATGGCTAATAGGACCTGGATATCTACTTATGAAGGAGAAGGAAATGTCTTAGAGTTAACTTGGTGCTAGTGTGTCTAACAACTCATTAACCATAACCTACATATAGCACTAAAAGGTAGAACGTTGACTTCTTATGAGTAGAAAACAGAATTGTGGGAAAGTTGATTAATTTTCTCAAGTTCCCAAAACAACTAAGTTTCAAACCAAGTCTTCTATCTTAACTTGGGCTCTTTAGGCGAAAGCTGTGTTTGATAAAGGTTGAGTTTCTGGCTTTGCCTACAACTTCTCCTGTGACCTTTGTGACGATCATATCCAATAAAAAATATAGATTCCTCCTCTGGGACCAGAAAATTCCCTAAGCTTTATATGATAGGACCACAGCATTCGTTGATGTTCAATACACATCTGACACTTTGCTGACCACATGAATTGACAGTCCTGAGCAAGAAGGAAGCGTGTGGAAGAAAAGCCCAATTTATCAACCACTGAGTGTCACATCAAGAAGGAAAAAGAAATGTGTGAAGCACAATTCAGTTGTCTCCTTGGGGGTGGAAATACGGCCAAGAGGGAACAGAGATTCGAGGAGAAGTTCCCAACTTCTGGAAGAGCATTAGGATTTGCTCGTTGAGGTCCAAAGAATTATTGGTTTCATTTTTGTTAGGAGCAAAACTTGAGTTTGAAATTCCATACACACCAGGCGGTGGTGGCACACGCCTTTAATTCCAGCACTCGGTAGGCAGAGGCAGGTGGATGTCTGTGAGTTGGAGGCCATCCTGGTCTATGGCTGGAGCGGTGGGGGGAAGAAATTCCATACATAAATACAAAACTGTTCTTAGAATAGTTCCCTGGAACCCATCGGGCAGCTTAGTGCTGGGTTTGAAATTTCTTGCTCTTTCATCTTCCTCATACACAGACACAAGTCACACTGCTTGCTCTTTCTCTTCTGCTCTGTAGAGTACTTACCAGCTGAAGGTTCTCCTGGGCAGAGGGGGAGAGAACTTCAGGCATTAACTTACACAATCAGGAGTATGCATCTCTCCTTTTCCGGTTCCAGTGCTCTCTGAGAAGGCTCTGCTCTCAAGCAGGCCCTCACCATGTGTTGTAGATCCGTCGGCAGCATCTTCTGTTTACCTCTTCCAGGGAACCTACAAATTCAGAAAAAGGAAGTCGCCTGCTGGCACAAATCATTTCAAGGCCTTGGACTGTCATCAGCCATGTGCCACCCTGACCTTGTGGCAATGGCTAGAGTAATTTGAAGTAATGAGGTCTGGCCTGCTTCATTTGCCAACACTGTCCCCAGACACAATCCAAATGCCACACTCCTGAAATCCCCAAAGATAAAAGTCCTGGGGTTTAAAATCCTGAAATTACAATCACAAAGGATCAAAATCCCGAGTACTAAAATCCTGAAGCCCTCCCCACTACCCACAATACCCATAAAAACCACAGAAGGCCAAATTCTGGTTGCACTCAGTCAAACAACCCAGGAGCGATGAAGGCCTCTGCTCTAACTGCGCATTTGTGTTAACATTCCTTCCAGCTTGATGACACTGCAGATTTTAATGAATCCAAGCTGCCTTTGCCTGAAGGATCCAGTAAAGTTCCTGGCTGGGTTCAAAAGTAATTACGTGCGCGGGAGCTTCCGAGAGCACACGGTCTTGCTGCTGTGCAGTGTAAACCTGTGGTCTGTACAAGTGGAGCCTGCCGGGCGGAGTCGGCAACACCCGCAGGATACAGCCCAGACATTTGAAAGCGTGCAGACCAGACCATGCTGTGTCAGGGCCACAGAAGAACGCCACACCAAGAAGTCAGTTATGAAGATATGTTCTAAGGACACATAGGCCCAGAAGGAAAAAAAAAGAAGCCAGCATTTTGTTGCTGTCGTTGTGTGCAATTGTGCCACAAAGACCGCTAACTTAGTTAGGGCTACTATTGTTGCGTGAAATATCATGACCAAAAAGCAAGTTGGGGCAGAAAGGGTTTATTTGACTATTGCTTCTATGTCACTGTTCATCACTGAAGAAAGTCAGGATAAGAGCTCAAGCAGAAGCTGATGCTGAGGCCAAGGAAGGGCGCTGCTTACTGACTTGCTCACCCATGCTTTGCTTAGCCTGTGTGTGTGTGTTTTTTTTTAATAGAACCTAGGTCCACAAGCCCAGGTATGGCTATGGCGGCACCACCCACCATGGGCTGGGCCCTCCTGCACTGATCACTAATTAAGAAAATGCCCAGGGGCTGGGGATTTAACTCAGTAGAGTGCTTGCCTGACAAGCTTAAGTCCCTGGGTTCTGTCCTCAGCTCAGGCTTGAGAGGTGGGTGGAGAATGCCCTACAGGCCTGCCTACAGCTGGATCTAATGGAGCCACTTCCTCATCCAAGACTCCCTCCCCTCTGCTGACTCTAGCTTGCGGAGCTGACTTAAAAGTAGGCAGCAAACAAGAGCAGTTTAGATCATAAGCATGGGCTAGCACTCACCTGTACAGTTGCCTATAATCTGTTTTTTTCATAAGGCAGAGAGCCTTTATGTAGAAGGGCTGTCCCTCCAACCCCCTTTTTCAGTTTTATATTTTCTATCATTTTAAATTTCCAGTTTTGTTTTTTGTAATTTTCTATCATTTTAAATTTCCAGGTTTTTTAAAAAATATTTATCTATTTATTATGTATACAATATTCTGCCTGCGTGCATGCCCAAAGGCCAGAAGAGGGCGCCAGACCCCATTCCAGATGGTTGTGAGCCACCATGGGTTGCCGGGAATCGAACTCAGGACCTTTGGAAGAGCAGGCAATGCTCTCAACCACTGAGCCATCTCTCCAGCCCCTCCAGTTTTGTTTTTTATAGTTTTCAATGGCCCATCATTCCATCTTTCCATCACATTCAATACTGGAGGTATAAAATATGACCTCTAGAGAACCCTGCTGCTTTGTGGGGGCCTTCAAACCACCATTGGGGTAGATGCTCAAGAGAGCAGGTGACTGAAGACATCAGAAAAGGGTGTTGGATTCCCTGGAGCTAGAGTTTCAAGTGGCTGTGGGCTGCCTGATGAAGATGCGGGACCACCAGCTCAGAGGTTGCACACACATGCGACCGTACCTGTCTTTCTACATGAAGGCTGCGGATCCAAACTCAGGTCCTCATGCTTTGTCTTGGTCAGTGTTCTATTGCTGTGAAGAGACACCATGACCATGGCAGCTCTTATAAAGGAAAACATTTAATTGGGGCTGGCTTACAGGTTCAGAGGCTTATTAGTCCATTATTGTCATGGTGGGAAGCACGGTGGTGTGCAGGCAGATATGGTGGTGTAGAGACAGCAGAGAGTTCACCAAATCCTCAGACAACAGGTAGAGAGCAGCACCAGGGCTGGCTTGTGAAACCTCAAAGCCCCACCTCCTCTCCTTATGATGCACTTCTCCTAACAAGGCCACACCTACTCCAACAAAGCCACACCTCCTAATCCTTCTCAAATATCACCTCTCCTTGATGAATAAGCATTCAAATATATCAGCCTATGGGGGTCATACATGCTTGTGTAGAACACACTCACCAATGGAGTCCCTCTATCATGTTTTTATGTTTCTCAAATAAACTTTCTATTTAAAATATAAGTACATGTAGTTTTCAAAATTATTAAGTTATTTTTCTGGAATTTTACTTGTAGAGTTTTGATGCCTTGGTAGTTCAGCATGGGATTGGAGCATTTGATACTGCACCTTTCAGACAGTTTCAGAGTCAGGCAAGTTTCAACCCAACTTGTAGACGGAGACTGCTCTACTGAAGCAGTTCTGAGCATACAAGAGTTTGCATCCACCCCAAGGTTACAGACATGAAGAAGTAGGCCATCTAAATGGAAAACTGAATAGCAGGTTGGCTGAGGTGAGCACCTAAAGACTTCGGGAATGAGAGAGGAAGGGAAGAGATGGAAGATGTGATCTGTGGCGTGGACTTGTATTTATACAACAGAACCCAAGGGAAATGGGACTAGATTACAAAGCCATCCAAAGAACTGTTTATCATCAGAATAAGAAGAAAAGTAGCCAATGAGTGCCTGCATAGGATGCTGTGTGGGAATCCAGCTTGCAGAGTCACTAGGGAAGCCTGCAAGAGGCACTTTTGCTTGTGGTTCAGTGGTCAAAGGTGAAAGAGCACCATGGGACTTAAGCTTCATGAGTATAGCAATTTCTTATTTATTTTGGATAAAGTATCTAAAAGGGAAGATTAAACAGTGTTGACTGGATACTAATAACATGGAGCCAATCCAAGGGAAAGGCCATTTCCACCGTATCAAGCTAGTAAATATAGTGGTTCCCTGTTTTAGAATCAAAAAGATCCATTTATATACTGACTTCTTTATACATTGGTGATAAGATCTTGGCAAGTTACTTATTTTTTTCATGTACTTTGGTTTCTTTCCTTGGAAAGTGAGCATTGTTGGGTTCAAGGCATTTTATGATTTACAGTCAACAGAGATAACATCACCAAAAGGCCTTTGTACAGAGCCTGGCACACAAAAGGGTCAACTCTCAGTCTGTTGTGTGCTGTTATAACAAAATACCTGAGGCTGAATATTTTATCAGAGAGAGAGAGAGGGAGAGGGAGAGGGAGAGAGAGAGAGATTTGTTTGACTCAAGTCCTGATAGCTGTAATATCCACACAAACAGCAGGGTGCTGGTATGTATCTGCCTCATAATGGGACAGGAAAGCAGAGAGAAGTGAGCTGTTGTCATGCAAGTGAGGTAAGATGAACTAGAAGTTGTTCTAACAGTCTTTTTTCAATTCACTCCTTCAAGAACATTTGTAAAGGGCCATTACATGCTAGGAAGCCTGTGCTAGATGTTGTAAATACAGAGATAAAGAAGGTAAAAGCCGTGCCCTTAAAGAACCCACAAGCCAGAAGAAATGTAGGGCTTCAGGAGTGAGCTGATAAATACAGGGAGACAAGTTTGTTCAAAGCAGTATGCAGTCAGACGAGCTCGACATGACCAGGCTTGGGCTCATGGTTGCGATCAGCTTCGTCTCCCTGGTGGGAGGAGAGTAGGGGATCAGGATCTATAATAACGGAAAGTTCCCTTCGAGTAACACAACTGACAAGCACAGAGGCAGTCCATGTGGGTAGTTGCCCTCCCTGATGCTCGCCTGCCATTCATGCATCTTCTGAAGATTGCCCTGTAAAGTTCTGCATTGTTTATGTTTTGATGGTCTATCTTATCCAATTTCTCATATAGGGAAAAGAACAGCACAGAAAAAGAAAAGTCATCAGCAGCCATAATCAGGCTTGTAGACTGGGATGCAGTGGAAGGGGGAGAGAGGACCAGCAGAAAGGCAAGAAAACAAAGGAGAATCTGAGTGGATGGGCACAGCAGTGACGGGGCAGCCTAAGGGAACAGAAATCAGAGCCAAAAGGGGAAACAGAATACAAACCAGAAATCTGGCACATGCACTTACAAAACAAACAACAACAGAAAATAGGAAGGAAGAGAAAAAGAACATCTGATCAGAGAAGGCTCGATAAGAGCAAGAGTAATTTAGGAGCAGACTGGGGATTGGTGAGCTCCAAACCCCAGAACAATGCAGAGAGAGAAACAGAAGGCTGAGGACTGAGAACAAGAGTTCCAGATGAGCCAGCCCTTTAGCAGGGTGCTGGTCTACAGGGAGCTGTAGGGTGGTGGAGAAATGATCTGGAAAGTCCACAGATACATTTGACAAGTCCTTCCATTTATTCATCTCAGCAGTTAGGAAGTCAGAAAGTCCCTGTCCTCACAAAACCAGTGGCTCCCTGTGGAGTCAGACAGCTGAGCAAGCAGTTAGTACAGACTGTTGTATACCACCAGGACAGGGCAAGTACACGGCTGTGGGATTCCCCGAAGACTACCATTGTCTGCTCTAAACCCAGAGGCTGATCCTGAGTCTGTTCCCAGGTCCATAGTCACCAGTTTAGGGTTGTACACAACTTAGTCAAACTAACAAAGCCCCCAGTTAACCAAGTTGTTTATAGTAAGAAGGATGAGTAGGATAGGTTGGGATAGTTGTATGCTTTGACTGACACGGTCCTTCCTGCTAGACAAATCTGAGTGGGGCTGATCGCTCTCAGAGATGAGATCACAGGGAATGATGCAGATGATCCAAAGGCTCAGATCAAAAAGTTCAGAGTCCCTGTGTTCTTCTATGTGCCTGCACCATCATATACCTCAAAGGAAATGCCTGTGTACCATGAGTGAAGCTGCCGTGAAGTCTTTCTTGTTTTCCCCACACCCTCTCCCACTTCAATACATCTCACTGGATAGAATTTTTCTTAGGCACGTTTGTCCTAAGGTGACATGAGAACTGTCAAATTATATTTGGTACTTACACCCTGTGAGGATCAGACTTTGCCTAATATGTAATATACATGTTATATGTAATGTCATACTTTAATAATTCTAGGTTCATGTGTGAGGTGTAGTATTAAACTCATTTTGGGAAAGTACTGCTTATTTTCATTCTTTAGATCTAGACTACAGTAGGTATAGTTGACTTTGGCCAATGAATAGAACAGAGAAAAGGGGAGGAAGAAACTGAGGTTTTGGTATATAGTTCCTCTATGAGAGATCACTAGTTAGCTGTTGTTGGCAGGGATCACTAGTTAGCTGTTGTTGGCAGGGATCACTAGT
>LOEQ01000949.1:307139-320088 GCA_001685075.1 Bramus lutescens | reverse complement strand
CTTTGGAAGAGCAGGCAGTGCTCTTAACCTCTGAGCCATCTCTCCAGCCCCACTGCTAAGCATTTGATATGCCATCGCTGTAATAGCCCAGAATTCATACTGAGTTAATATTTGTAAGGTCGTTAGGGCAGTATATACAGCAAGCACTAGTTACATGTTGGAAACCTTAACTGATAGGAACTCTACAGAGTAGCGTCATCATTGTTTTGTTTGGAAGCCAGTCTGGCCTTACTTTTTAGAAAGCTGAGGGGAAACATTTGGGGTGCTATGGCTTCCTTTGGGATTTAATACAAACCTGCATTGTACAGTCATAAATGCTGTATCCTTTCAGGTCACAACTGTAGGAAAGAGGTTTTTGTAGTTAATGAGACTGTGTGGTTTTGAGCAGCTTTAAATCCTGAAATGGATTATATCATTCATGCCAGATGCTAAAAATATTGAAGGCATTATTTTAGTTACAAGTGTAATCCAGTAGTAGGACCATAGAAGATTGGTGGTATTCAGAGTAGAAGTTATTCTTTTCTGTTACAGGTATTAGGGGTTGAAACTGAAACATCAGAGGCCTTAAAGGAATCTCATTTCTCCTGTTATCCACCAATAACTGATTTGCAGAGGGAGTCAAAGGAGAGCAACAATCTGGCTGGGGGAGGGGGGAGGTGTGAGAGCGAGAAAGTAAGAAGCAAATCAGTGAGGCATGTGAGAAACTGAGGCAGGGTCCTAAAGGATGGTGGATGGTGCTTGGGGGTGCTTCCCAACCTGCCTGAGTTAAAATCAAGCTTTCTGTAAGACAGTTACAAGCTTTCCATTGAGGCTTTACAGGTGCCCCAGGGAGGAGTAAATGTTGCATGGTTATTTATTGTTACAAATCTCACTCCCTGGATTCCAGTAAATTTCCAGCTGTCAAGATTTTGTTTATAGCTGTGTTTAAAAAAAAAAGTGTGTTTCCTTTTCAGCCTCTCAAATACCATCAGAAAAACACTGAATCTGTCTATTAGGAGTTTATTTATGATGTCTTAAGCAAGCCATTTATCAGCAGTAGTAGCATTAGAGAAGGCCCCCAGTGGAGGCTGGGGATTGATGGGACGTCTCAGAGTGAGGAGGGGAGGACTGAGCACAGGAGCCAGAAGGAGCCACCTGTTAGAAGGAACAAGTGGGTGTGGAAAGCAGACAGCTGAGCTTGCGCACTGCCTCCACAGAGGCTAAGAACATCTCCTTTCCCTCCCTGCCTCCCTGCCTCCCTCCCTCCCTCCCTGCCCCTTTTCATTACTTTCTTCCTTTTAAAAAGAGGCACGATAATTCTCTTAAGTTCACTCTGGATCTGTGAATTCTTTTGTGAGAAATTGTTCATAGAGCTTGTGTGTGGTGCTTGTGTTTAGGTGAAGCAGTCGAGAGTTCCTATCTGAGTACAGTGGGTTCAGGCTCGTAAGTTCAGCCTTGTTCATATGTCAGTTTGTATGCTCTTTGTATTAACTCCTCTATTATGAATTCATTTTCCACTCCTTTGGGCTGCAAGGTACATTTCAAAAGCTTGGACTAAAGAAAAGAAGTATATGTTGTTTTAGACTTTCTAGAGTTTTATTTGCTCTGACTGCGTTTCATTGCAACAAAACTTTATAATAAGTAAAATAATAATAATTAATAATTAAAATAAAATAAACCTAAGAGACAGTGGGAAAAAATCCAGAGAGCAGTGATATTGCTGGATTTGGTCATGTTTTGGCCTTTTGCAGTTTTGTCTATACTGTCTAGTTGTGACAAACTTCCACAGTAAACCCTCACTGTGATATGATTATTATTATAATTATTTTATGAGGTCAATTTTTGTCTCAGAAATTCCGAACGACTTAGACTATTTCATTATGTAATTTTTTGAAGTAGCTAAAGCTAAACGTTTCATGTTAAGTTTTAAATGAAAACAAAAGTTTTAAAAATTCAGCTCTGTGTTTGAGGCCAGCCTAGTCTACAGAGGGAGTTTCAGGACAGCCAGGTCTACACAGAGAAACTCTCTCTTTCATAAATAAATTACACAGAGAAACCCTGTCTAAGATAAACAAATAAACAAACAAATAAATGAATGAATGAAATTTAAAACCAGAACAAAAAATAACAGGAAAAATCAGCTATAAACACAGTTGGTTATGAATGTTCTAGCAGTAGGTTCTGCCATGTGTGGCTTAATGTGTTTGGAAACTTTAAAAATTCATTCCAGTTGCTGCTGTTTAAAAATGTTTCTTGATTTAAAAAAGACAAAAGATCAAAATATAAACACACATTCCACATGAAAGTGAAGCCAAGAAGATACGCTGTGTACAGTTATGCCTATGTCTGTTTGGTTTGGGTCTGACATTGTTTAGTTTACATCAGCTGTTCCAAGACGAAACAGTTCATGGTAGTGCTATTGAGGGATTTTTCTTCAGGGAAAAAGCTTCCATTTAGTTAAATACGAGTAGACCCCGAAAGCATCCTTCCAAAAGGTCAAGTTAATTTAAAATATCACTCAGGCATTTCATTTCTACCCTTGTAGAGGTCTAATGTTAAATGATGTCTTTTTTATTTCTTAATAATTATTCTGAACATCTGGGGATCCTTACGTTCCCCTTGCTAAACAAGGGCTGTTAGGTAAGTGGTGGAGCCAGGATTCTGAGCCGGCAGCTGTGTTCCTAACCCACCCAGGTCGTTCTAGGTGGTGCTTGTGATCTGTTTTCAGCTCTCATTGAAGTAACAGGGTTTAGAGAGCAGATCGAGAAACGAGCTACCTATTCGTGCCCTGGAAAACATGCAGCCTGACCTTTCACTGATCAAATTACTTCATCTATTCCACCCAGATGACTGTAGTTCCATAAAATATTTCAGAACCATAATATTTAGAAATATACTAGAAATAGTATTTGTTTTGAAGACTTGGCTGTATTATGCCTTAGCTAAAAAAGTATTGGGGTATATACTCCCAATGTGTATTTATAAATTTTATAAGTACAGCAATATATTAACTTACTGTGTGTATGAAGAAGTATTCCACAATATGTGATTCAGAGAGGAGGAGGTCTTTGTGGACGTGTCCTTGTTTTTCCTTTGCCTTAAAGGTTTGTTTTCTATACAGCTTCACAGTGCAGAAACTACTCTTTGAAGACCACAGCTGTAAATGCCACAGCTGAGGACTCTAGTGAGTGATTGTGATTCACTCTGGTGTTCAGATTTCAGCATCTAGACCACAGAGGACCCACAGAGAGCCATGGCGGTCTTTGTATGTGTGCACTAACACAGAAGTTTGGTGGAATATAGAGGGAAATTTTGTCTTATAATAAAGATCTAAATCACTTTACTTAAAAATCTCTTCTGTAAATCTGTATTCCTGGGTGTTCCTTGAACTCTGACTTATCTTTTGTGGGCATTTTCAATCATGTTATTTATGTTTAATTAGGGATCACTAGGTTTTAAGTAGTGGAAGAAAGACAAAGCTTTAAGATAAATGCAGCTTCCTAGAAGATCTCAGAAATAACACCCTGTCCTGAGCCTTTTGCTTTCTCCATGTTCTGAGCTGGCTTCCCTCTCTATGGCTTTGAGCCTGCTTCTTTCTTCCACATTCTAAGCCTGCTTCCCCCTCCATGGCTTTGAGCCTGCTTCCCACTCTACGTCTTTCAGCAAAATCAGATGTCATCTCGGGCTTCCCTGTGGATACTGGTGGTGTCCTTCCTCACAGGGAGCTTTGCAAGTTGCAAGCAGCAGGAAGGGCGGGAGGGAAACACTGCTTTCTAAGAGTTTTCCTCTGTGGGTTGCACTTTGCCAGTTGTAAGTGGTCAATTTTTTATTCAATTAAGATTCAGCTGAATATTTAATGCCTAATATGAAATATGTGTACATGTAAAAGGCACGAAACCTTCCCATGCATGTAAATGATGTGCCTGGTGCTTGCCTGCTAATACATACTTCAAAGCATTTAAACATAATTTCATAAAATATAAAAGCTGTAGTCTGTTTTCAGTTCAGTCTCAAAGATTTAGATTTCATTATGTTAAAAACAAGGCTATTTTACCTTTGAACCTGACCTTTGATTGCTTTAGAAACTGTAGAGAACACAGGCACCCAGTCATGACTTGCCTATAAAGGTTTCACATTCAGGCATTCAGGGTGACAATTGGGGTAACGTTTTGTTCCCACCTCAATCCCCCCCAAAAACCAAAAGAATAGTAAGAAAGCCACAAGTTAAAGCATCATTTTTATACTGCCCTCTCCTCTGAGAAACAGGCTGAATTATTAGAATAAAGAAGTTTGTGTTTATAAATCCCCAAAGTTATGTTTTTACCTCAGCTTGAACACTTCAGGACGGAGTAGATACGAAGACTTAAAGTGCTGCTTTATTTAAATGAGACAGGTGCTCATAGTGAAAACAGGAAAGCCTGCCTGAATTATAAATTAATCGGGAAAATCTTTGTGCTACATCAACAGCTTGCCTCCATTTCTTCCTGTTGTGGCATTTGTAAAAGTAAGCTCATTGACAGACAGATTTAGACCTCTCCAAGTTAACATTACTTCATAGTTTATTGCTAGAACCCATAATTCTATACCTATTCAATTGTAAATCCCTAATATCTTAATATGGTTTAGAAGGAGATGAAGGGTCCTTTTGGGTCTTAGCTTACAGACGTAGTTGTTCACAGATGTTTGATTTTTGTATTTTTAGTTGTGAGCCTACCCTTTAATGACTGAGCCATCTCTCCAGCCCCAGGTCTTTGATTTGTGAATTGGCTCTTAACAAAGGTTACACAGGAAATATTAGGACTTTCAGTTTTTACTAATTGTATAGTAGTTGCTTTATATTTCTTTAAAGATTATTCAAAATGTATTTTAGTGTTTGAACTTTAGCAAAAACTCATTTGTAAAAAGTGTATTTTATGGCTGGGTGATGGTTTAATCCCAGCGCTCTGGAGGCAGACTGGTCTGCTACAGTGACCTTCTCCAGAGAACATGCAAATATCTGATACTCCAATGGACTGAATGCACAATCTATCATGCCAAATTTGGAAAAATGTAAAATCATTCTAATGTTTACTAAAATTTGCTTCTGGACTGAAGAGGCGGCTCGGCCATTTGAGATTAGCCTCACAAAAAAGCCATTAACATTTGCTTCTTTTAAATGCAAATTTTAAATTATAGTATGTTTTTATAGCATGTATTTATTCTCAGCTTTAATATATAAGACATTCAGTTTTAACCTCTAGTACAGTAAATGTTTAGATAAGCAGAACTTTAAGAGTCTAAAGAAACTTAGAAATAAAAAATTTTTGACAGCTATTGTTCCAGGTTCTCTCTGCCTGAGAGAGGGAAGGTGGGGTTGCCTTCTTCTCTTCTTCCACCCCTTGAATTCCAGGGATCTAACTCAAGATGCCTTGTTACACTGAACCATCTTTCCAGTCTGAGAATATGATTTTCAGTGTGCATAATTTATTGATTCATTTTCACGGTTTTTTATTGCTCTTTTTTTGAGGCAGCACCTCTGTATGTTGCCTAGGCTAGTCTTCAATTCCTGAGCTTAAGCCATCCTCCTGTCTCAGCCTCCAAAATATACAAGACTACAGGCATGATGCAGCATCACCGCGCCTAGATTTCCCATTAATTTCTAAATTCAGGTTTCCATGGATGCATGATTATAACTGAAGTCTCTATTCCATTTATTGATCTAGCTATTTTCCCACTACCTCTCTATCTTTATAAGTAGGACTTCATACTGATCTGGTTGCATGATCTGGCAACACCACCTTTTCTCTTTCAAAATTGCTTACTTGAAGGCCTTTATTTTATAGAAAATTTAGAACAAACTCCCAATTTGTATAAAATCTTCAGTGAGTATTTTGTTGGAGTTGCATTGAATTATATAAATTTATAGAGAACAAATGTTTAATTATAATGACTCTTCTATCCATGAACATAGTATGTCTCTTTTTATTCTGCCATCCTCTCAGATTCTTTGATTTTTATTTTGTTACTTTTTTTCAGAGTTTTCCATCTTTTGTTGGTTTTATTCTTAAATATCTTGTCACTTTTGTAATGACGTCGGGAATTTTTCTATTGCACGTTCTGTGTTTTTTTCTTTCCTATTAGACATTTTAACCAAAGATAGAAACTTAGGTACTATCAACAAAGAAGTCCTAAGAGTAGCTGATCAGCAACAGAATAGAGCTTCGTAGTTTTAGTTACTAGGGAAGTGAGGTTTAGAGTTGTAAGGAGATGTCATTCCGTATGTACCAGAAGGGCTAAGTGTAGACTGTGATGTAGGACAACTCATCTATGCATGCTGTAAACCTATCATCTACACATGTTGTAAAAGGATAATAAAGTAGACAGGAAGAATACGTGTCTGTTACACACATAGTCACCTATAGCTATCCAACAGCCCCATGTCTCAGCATTCTTCAAGAGCTACAAAAGTATAGGTTTATAAATATTTTGTGAAAATATTTACTGAAACCTTACTAGAACTGGTAACAAGTCATTGTCCACCAACAGGAAAATAGAGGAATAAATTATAACATTCTCATTCAAAGGGATACTGCTAAGCAATAGAAACAAATGAGCTGCTGATGCTGCCAGCGGCAAGAACGAACCTCACATTTAAATGAAGTTCCCGGGCAGGTAAAATGCAGCAGTTGTGTGGGAATTATAATAAAGCTTCCCATAGGATGGTGCGAACAGGTATAGAAACTGTCCAGTGTTGAAATGCTTAAATCTGCATTGGGGTGTTGTGTACATAGCTTAGGACATTTGTCAAGGCTCATCAAATGGTACATGTCACTGAATGTTAATTTTGCCTCAACTAAAGAAAAGCAGAAACATGGATGGTGTTGGAATCTTCTTTTCTGGTCTTTCACTGAGACGTGCCTTTCCTGTGATGGTTCTCTTGTGAATTGTTTCCATTTTTATGTTTTAGACCAAGATCCAGGCTCCATTTTCATAGTCACGGGGCATGAGAATGATTTTTGATGTTTGAGGGAAACAAAGCCCAAGGGTTGTGAGTCTTTGCTGCTTTTAAATCTGTTGAATGTTTTCAGCCAGTTCCGTAAAGTGTGAGTCTCACCAACTTAAAACACTTCGTTAACTCTTGCCTTCCTTTACCCAAATGATCTTTAGGAGTCAGGGATTACCTCCTTGTTGGTAATTTTCTGTCAGTATAGTTCATTCACACTTGTTGGTCCTAATGTGTGCATGTAAGTGCTGGGGATTAGTGGCCAATCAGAGCAGGGAAGACCCCAGCCCTGTGGAGCTGATGTAGGAAGAAATGGGCAATACAAAATACAAGATTTTAGCTAGCTGTGTGCTGTTCACCAATGGAAGAGATGACATGGGGAGATGGAACAATGAAAGGCTCTGTTATACATGGAGTTTTACAGAAGGTCTCCTGTGCTAAGGCTGCAGTGACAGGGACATCTTCATTCTTTGGAGACCCAGGGAACTCAACTGTGGGTATTCTCTAGGACTGTTTTTAGGAGGAAGTCATTGTCACACCCCTTCTTGTTTGTGTAGTTATTCTTTTCAAAACGTTTATGCTTTTCAAACTGGCCTTTGTGGTGACTTTATGTATGTGTGGCAATTCGAACTCTCAACTTCTGAAATCATGAGTCCAGTCTGGATTAGTCACCCTCCCACATGGAAACAACCCTTTGCTGTTGACTTTACCTTGCCATCTCTGCTGTACCCAAGCTTTGGAGGAGAGCTTAGTGCATGGAGATGCAGAAGTTGAATTTCTGTAGTAGGACAGCGTCATTTTCCCAAGAAGAGAGTATTTAAAATCTGGAGAGAGTTTGGGAAACTTTTTCCTTGGCCTTTGTCCCTGCCTTGCGTCTGTGTGGTTTCATAAGGTTAGTCATGTTGGGACTCCGTTAGTTGAAAGTGGTTTTCTTTTTTTTTTCTCCGCTGAAGGCTGCATTGTTGGAAAGGCCCTCATGAATTACAAAGAGAAGACTCATGTTCACTCATATACACAAATGTGCTTTCCTAGTTAATTTGTTGCATCTTATAGTGATATTTTAAAATATCAGTTTATTGGGAGGCATTTGGTTTAACAAATTGAACAAAATTGTAGGCCTTTTGAGTGATTCTTCAAGTTGCACCATTCTAAAAGCTGAAGCGCTGTGTCTCATTTCACCCTGTCCTGCTTCCAGCCACAATCCATGTGAGCAGGTTGGATGGAGACCTGGCCTGTATCCCTGCTGCAAACAGTGTTCCTCAGATGCCCTCACCTCACACAGCCACCTAAGGCTAAAGCTGACCATGAGTTATGTGGTTTATAATCCATGTCTCAGCAGTTAGGGTTTGGAGAAGCCCCCCCAATTGGGATTCTGCCCTGGTGTTCCCCTCTAGAGGCCAGTATATGGTATTTCTGAAGTACAGGGGGACTGTGGGACTGTAAAGAGTATCTTCAAGTATTTGTAGGAGTGATAGAGACCCACCGGCTTTTAGTAGAATAATAGAAAATAAATGCTATTTTGGGGACCAAGAGTTGAATATGTACAAAGTATACATGAAAGGATGGGAATCAGCACAAGGCAACCCAAGACCAAGTTCTCAGCACAAAGAATCTTCATTTGCCCCAGAGGGACAAAAGGCAGAGAATGTGAGACAGACAGGGGATGGAGGACAAAGACTGCCTCTGTGGTGTGGGAGGTCTTTCTGTCTGTGTGTTGCTTTGATTGGTTAATGAATAAAGGAACTGCTTTGGGCCTATAGCAGAGCTATAGGGGAACAGAGACGGGGGGAATTAAATGGAATGCTGGAGGAAGAAAGTGGAGTCGGGACACCGTGAAGCAGCCACCACTGGAGACAGACACACTGAAACTTTGCTGGTAGGCCACGACCTCGTGGTGATGCACAGATGGGTTAATTTAAGATGTAAGAGTTAACCAATAAGAAGTTAGAGCTAATGGGTCAAGCAGTGATTTAATGAATACAATTTCTGTGTGATTATTTCGGTTCTGGGCAGCCGGGATGAACAAGCAGTTCCTTGCCGTTACACCTCTAGAGGCGAGACAGGTGTGACCCAAAGGCAAATGGCAGTCTATACAGGTGATGTGGGATTCCCCTCTGTATGCTGTGAATATGTGTTATTACCTTTGGTTAATAAAGAACTGCTTTAGCCAATGGCTTAGCAGAGTAAAACCAGGTGGAAAATCTGAACAGAGACAGAGAGAGCAGGTGGAGTCAAGGAGTTGCCATGTAGCTGCCGAAAGAGACAGACGTCAGATCCTTACCAGTAAGCCACAGCCTTGTGCCGATACACATTTGAATAGAAATTTTATTAATTTAAGATGTAAGAGTTAGTTAATAAGAAGCCTGAGCTAATAGGCCAAGCAGTGTAATTGATATAGTTTCTGTGTGATTATTTGGGTTTGGGTGACCGGGAACGAATGACCAGTCTCCGCCTACAAAATACAGGAAAAGGGGGAAACCTCTTGTTAGGATGAGTTGGTTTGTTTTGATTAGGCTTGTTAATTAGAGTAGCCAAATGGGGATCTTTTGAATGTTGGACATCAATACTCGGATAGCTTGACCTTCATGGTCAGCCTTAGGAGAAGAAAGTGGCCAAATAAGGGAATAGACCTTTGTGGTGAGCTTTAGGAATATAATCTTCTAACAGTCTAGCAAGGCAGAGGGGATGGGGGAAGGGTAAAGCCTGCCAGAGCCATATTTACCTTGTTCTGACCACTAGAGCCCTTCAGTACGTATTGTGTGCTACTTGACAAAGTATTTTGTTGATCTTTTAAATTTTTAGTTTTTCCTTGGTTCAAGGGTGAACTTTATTTGATTTTTTTAAACATTGATATACATTAAATCAATTCATTCTGAACTGGGTATTTATTCTGTCAAAAAATAATTAGCTTATGCATTTCCATTTACAATTTGACCAATCTTTTATTTAGTCAACTAACAGATATAAGAAGTGTTTATTTGTGTGTGTGTGTGAGAGAGAGAGAGAGAGCAACTATTATGAGGACAGGAATGCTAATTATTTTGCGGAATCTAAGAGGGTTGAATGTATTTTACTCCAGGGCATATGAACACTGTTCTGCAAAAAGGTCCAGTGTGCCTCTAGTACAGACGGGGTGCCTGAGTGTGTGTGTGTGTGTGCGCGTGCGTGCGTGTGTGTGTGTGTGTTTATGTGTGTGTGAGAGAGAGCATGCAAGAGAGAGAGCATGCACAAATCACAATTCAGATCCTATTTGTTTAGCTTGGAATGTCTCCAGCAGCATCATGCTCAGAGATGAGAGCAGTGTCCGTGCATTTTGAAGGCAGGTCTCATTGCTTTGTGCTTTTAACTGACTTCTAGTCTATGAACTATCTTGCTTTTCAACCTTCACTGAATTCCTCTTTCACCTAGTTTTCTAAGTTAGGTAAGCCCTGGAAGCAATTGTTTGTGGAAATCTGAATAGACTTGGTTCAGCCCTTCAGGGGCAGAGACTGTTATAAATCCCCCCTCTCCCCCGGCCTGTGCCTGTGTCCACCCTTGCAGCCAGGAATGAGGCAGAAGCAAAGAGGCTTGCTCTGTGTGCTTTCCAGTTTATTGATCCATCTGGTGGGTATTAACTTAGCACATTTTACGTGCCAGGGCAGCCGGGTACAAAGAGTAAAACAGCAGTTTCTGTGGACAGAGGGAGTGGTTAGGCAGTGGTTCTTCCGGGGAAAGGAGGCCTGCCTTCAGTTCATCTCAGGTGTGGGAACTTTTCCTCTTAAGGATGCTCTAGGTGAAGGAGGATGCGAGACAGTTGTCTGGGTTCCTGGGAGCACAGGAACTAAAGTGAGTTTAGTGGCACACAGTATGTCAGCAAGAGGATCTTACCGTTCAGATTTTGTAAATCAAAGTTAAACAATTCATCAGGTTCTATGGGAGTGATTCAGTGGGCCAGCAGCATGACCCAGGGCCCCTTTTGTTGGCTTTCACCGTAGTGATGTGTGCATCGCCACTCTGGCCTTCTTCCTGCTCTCTTCCCTGGTGTGGCTCCTGAGAGAGTGTGTAGGTCATCGCGGGCCAGATGCACATTTATTTCAGTCTCCTCCCCTATGCTGCTAACTAAATTAAAACTTCAGAAAAAATGTGATGTCTTAACTTCCTTCCTACAAGTGTATGCAGGCAAGACTTGTTGCTTTGTCTCTTAAAGAGAGTATGGGGGTATAGATATGAAAGACTGGAATTTTGCTAATTACCAAACACTGTACATGTCTTGACAGGGAAAACCACCTGCCCTGTCACGACCCATTCCTAGACCCCATTTATTGTGAAGATCATCTTCACGTGGCTTACACGTTCACAATTGGAAGGTAGATCCACTGTCTCAAAAGCTGTCAAGCACACACAAAAGAATGTAACTTGTGGTGTTTAGGTAGATATGGACTTTAGCATGTGAGGAAGAAGACAACATGGTAAGACTCTGCCACCTGTGTGGGACTTTGAAGAACATGAATATTGTGTATGGAGTCTGGCCAAATGGATTGTTCTGATCACTCACATACCACAGACTGCTTGGCAGCAATGGGATAGTTTTCTAAAATCATGTCAGAATAAAATTCCAGACAAAACAAAATATAAGAAAGAAAGAAAACTTAATCTTTTGATTCATACAATTGTTCTGCTGGGGAAGTTAAAAAACTATTATTTCTATGCATATGTGTGTTCATGGTGTGTGTGTGTGTGTGTGTGTGTGTGAGAGAGAGAGAGAGAGAGAGAGAGAGAGAGAGAGTACATGTGGAAGTCGGGGGACAGCTCTATGAAGATTACTCTTTTCTTCTCCCTTTACATGGTTCTAAGGATGCTAAGCCATCTTGACTGCCCACTACTGGGGAATGTTATATATTAAAACTGTATAAAGTAGTCATGTGTATATGTGCGCGTGGTTAGTGTCTAGACTCAGATGGTTACAAATAGACTCTAGCAGGTTATCGAAAAGCCATACAGGGGCTAGCAACATGATTTATTTGTGAAAGAGCTACCCTGCAAAGTTTGAATCTATATTTGGATCCCTGAAAACCACATAGAGCCATGTGAGAGTGAGTCTGGAATCTCAGTGCTCCTCTGTGGACATGGAGGCAGAGACAGCAGGATTCCTAGAAGCTTGTAGACCAGCTAGCTTGGCATATGTAGAGGGAAAAAAAGACAAAAGCTAAAACTAACAATTCCAAAAGACTGTCTCAAACAAGGTGGAAGGGGAGCTTGAAAACTGAAGGACTTTCCTTCTTGTGCAAGAGTTGTTCGGAGGTTGACCGTCATGGTTGTGCTCTGAGTTAGTCTGACAATTAAAATAGTTCCCACAATTTCAGAAAACATATTTGGATGTATAGGAGTATGGTAGGACATATGGATGTCATGTTCAAGACCCTAGGCTTTGATCCCTTCAGAAAGGAAAAGACGCTCTAGACGACAGGATCGTTGTGGGAAATCTTCCTTAAAGAAAAATGCAGAAACGTAAGGCCTCTGGCCTGGAGAACATACCACATCAGAGGCCACAGTGGCTTCTAAAGAGGCTGGTGGGGTGGGGCACTGAGCAAGGAGTCTGTGTTCCATCCCAGGGCTGTGATTGGCCTTTTACCTTCACCTGCCCAAGCTCCCTCGCCTGCATTCCTGTGGTTGGATTAATCTCTGCTGTCTCAAGTCATTGTCCTTGAAAGCCTTAAACTCAGAGATCTGCCTGCCTCTGCTTCCTCTGTACTGAGGTTAAAGATGTGCACCAGCTTATATACTGTTTTAACTGGTGGAATTTTGAGTTATCACCAAGTTAACCCTTCATGTTAGTGAAGATTGGTATGGAAGAAAATGCATTGACCTCTTACTGTACAGTTTCAGAACTCAGTACCTCTTTCCCCTCCCCTTCCGTTCTGCAGTGTTTCTAGGTTTTTAGCCTCAAGCTTTGCTGCAGTGTGTGTGTGTGTGTGTGTGTGTGTGTGTGAGAGAGAGAGAGAGAGAGAG
>LOEQ01000949.1:289354-306064 GCA_001685075.1 Bramus lutescens | reverse complement strand
AGCAGTTTTCTTTATTAATTAACCAATGAAAGCAACAGTTAGATAGAAGACCCTTCTACATCATTCTTTAGGGATTTTTATTTCCTTTGTTGGTAGTAAATGCTTTATTCTGGCCATTTAATCTAATATGGTTTATATTTATTCTCATTATTTATACATCCTAGTTTATAATGAAATTATGGAATTACTGAACTGATTTGAATTTTTCTTGGTTTGGGGATAAATGAGATTTAAAAAATCTAATCATATTATTCTGCTCTTTTTTTTTTTTTTAGCTCCAGTTATAAACCGGTTCACAAGGCGTGCCTCCGGTAAGTCTGACTATCCTACGGACTTCACTCGCTAATGGTGACATTTTAAAGATGATAGTTGTTTTGGACAAAACTGTACAAAGAATAATTAACAGGGAAAATAACCTATTTGTTCATCTTTTTTTCTAAGAAGAACCCCAATGTGATATAATCATATATTAGGAATTAATTGAAAATTAATTAAGCTGCGAGTCTATGTTTCATTCCCACTGTGGCCCAGGCTTCATCTCATTCTGCACATTTCTTCTTGCTTTTGACAAAACGGCTACTTGGGTGCCTTTCTCACTAACCCGGAACAGTTTAGAAGCAGTGGTTTAACGAATGGGCAAAGGAGACCTAGAAACGAGGAAGGGGCGTTTTTAACCATTAGCTGGAGCCCTCTAGAGTGGGAGCAAATCACTTGACGTATTTCGTTGCTTTCTTAAATATTCCCTGGCACCCTGAAATGGTGATCAGTGTGGGCCCTGTGACCCGTGGGGAAAAGGGCACGCAGTTCAAGACATTTCTGTTTACACCAGTTTCGGTAAAGGGAATTGGGGTGTGGAAATGGATCTGTGACTTTCTGGGAAATTCACTCTGTGGAATATCTTCTCTGAGAGAGGACTGATGGGTGTGCTACATTTACTTTGGGAGGGCACTCTTCCCCTTATGAACAGGTAGAATTATTTTACTCAAAAAATAGAAGATAAATATTTCAGACACTTCATCTTTGGAGTCAGATACTAAAAATTAGTTCTTTATTTTATAAAATTGCCCAATTTCTCTTGTGTTATAAAACTCAGAAAACTTTAAGCCTGATTTTTTTTTTAATTTGCCAGCTGTTAGTGGAATAATTTACTCTTGTACACAGTGACCAGGTCTCTAATGACGGGAACTAGGAAGGGATGCTGACTGGGTGGGTGGCTACCATTCGTTGCTGTCTGGAATGTCAGTGCATGCTTATTTTAAACAGTTAATGCACAACACAGGTTTTAGTGCCTTCTGTGGAATAGGTTGTGTTTATGTCTGCAAGGCACTGAACTTTATCCAGAGCAAAGATGTGAAACACGACTCTCAAAAACGGTAGAAACCAGGAAGAAACAACTGTAATCAACGTTGTGTATCTCGCCTTTGAATGTGAAGTCCGTCCAGTAGAAACAGCTGTGGGTCTTGGAATCATTCCCCTTCCTGCCCTGTGCTGTATGAGACGTTTGTTTATGAGTAAGTTCCATTAGTATTTTTTATATGATGTATTCATCAATACTTGATGGCTCAGTATATAGATTAGTTTTCAGACAGCATCATTTTACCTCTCCTCCCCTAAAATGTGCATGAATCTGCTGTATCTCATTAGGACCTGGCTGGAAATGTAGCTGATGGAATACTAACTAGCAGATGCAATTCAAATGTCTTCCTTTCCGGGCTGACAGACATTTGAAAGTGCCAGTGAAACGAATTTAAAAAAAAATTATTATAAAATAACAATAAGCCAGCGGGCGGTGGTGGTGGTACTTGATGTTAATCCCAGCACTCGGGTGGTAGAGGCAGGCGGATCTCAGCAAGTTTGAGGCCAGCCTGGTCTCCAGAGCGAGTTCTGGGATGCCCAGGGAAACATAGAGAAACTCTGTCTCAAAACAAAATAAAATAAAGACCCAAAACAGAAAACCAAAATAATAACAGCAACAGCAACAACAAAACCAATGAGCCTAAAAGGTACAAAATTGTCATAATGTGTGCTGAAAACCATCATGAATGGGTCAATGATGGTTGCGAATACAAAGGACTTTGTAGAGTGCCCCTGATTTGTCTTTCACTGTACATACACTTTCAGACTTTGAGTCGAGAGAAATGAAATCATATGTCTTAGGAAAACAACAATAATGTTGTATATGGGAGAATGAGGATATAGTTAATCATTTACATATCTATATTTGCCTTCTTATAATTCTTATGAAAAATTTTCTACATAGTTCCTGGCTGCAAACCATAGAATCAGTCTTAGGTACTCTGGGAGGGAAATTCTGCAGCTCTGTTAGTTTAAAAGCAATTTAGTGGAGGATCATTCCTTCAGCTTCTTATAAAGGAACATTTCTTTTTTAAAAAAAAATCACTTGTTAAAAATATAGAAAATTGCATGTAATTACTGAGCTTGCCTGAGGAGTCTTTTTGGTCGAGTTTAATTTCAGTCATATTTTCCTCTTAGAATTAAACTGTAAAACTCTTAAGAACTAGAATCTGTAAGAAAGAAAATCAGTCAGAGAAAAATCACCCAGAAGTCTTTGAGTTTGTTTCTTTTACAATAATAATTCAAAAAAGAAACTCCTGTATTAGTTAAAAAATAAGATAGAAACACTGTGTGTTACAACAATGTCGGTGATGCTGGTGCTTGGTCAGTGCTGGGTGGATGAAAACTCAGTGAGATGCAATTTCTCATATTCTAAGTTCCTTATACCCCTGAGTTTGGAGCTTTTTGTATTTATATTGCATCAATTAAAAATAATTTTCAGACCCGAATCAGTTAAATAAAAACATTCTTTTATATTTTGTTGTTCTGGTTCATGAGGACAACAAGTATGTTTATAAGACACTTAGCAGGCACATTATTTAGGCTCATGCTCCTTTTTTTACATTCACTTTTATTTGTATGAATATATATGAAGAGACACCATGACCACAGCAATTCTTACAAATGAAACATTTACTTGGGGTTGGCTTACAGTTTCAGAGGTTGAGTCTACTATACTCATGGCAGGGAGCTTGGTGGCATGCGGGCAAAGATGGTGCTGGAGCTGAGAGTGCTACCTTTTGCAGGTAACAGGAAGTCCACTGGCTGTCACACTGAGGGCAGCTTGAGAAAAAGACCTCAAAGCCTCTCATTACACACTTCCTCCAGCAAGGCCACACCTCCTAATAGTGCCACTCCATTGGGGGCCATTTTCTTTCAAACTGCCACCCCCACAAACCTGTCAGTTACTGGTCCTGTAAGTAAAAGTATTGCTAAACAGAGTTCCTATGGCTTTAAGTCCTCAGTTTTCAGACCAATTCACTACTCAGTGCAGGGTGAAGGCTGTGGCAGCCTCACCAATGGAATAGAATATATATTCTGATGCTAGAAATGTCGAGCTTGGCCTTGCAGGTCTGTTGGGTAAGTTCTGTGAAACATGAAGGTGGTTGTCGCTTGCCTACTGAGAAACAACTGCAGTACACTTAGGGTGTCTTCCATGCAGCGTCTCCTTAGACCCACAGCACCTTATAATCCTGTTATTAAAAGAAAACGTCTGCTTTTGTTCATTTCTTTTGGGGAGGGGCGTTTGTAAACACTTCTTTAAAAATACAGAGGACTGTTTTTCTTCTTTCCTTTCTTCCTCCTTCTTCCTCCCTTCCTTCTCCCTCGCTGGGAGGCTCACAATAATATCCAAGATTGTGCTCAGGACTAAGTGGTTTCGATAAGACCCCCAACCAAATATCTACTCTCTCCAAAGCACTAGTGGTGATGCATCTTTTGCAGAGCATGCTTTAAATGCAGCCAGCAAAACCCTCATGAGGCATTGTACTGTAGCCCAGCAGAGAAAAGTGTTAGCCTTGGAGTCGTAACATTGACGTCAGTCTTTAATCAGACTATCTCTTTTTTATTGTTTGCACATTATAGGATTCCAGCAGATACCAGTGTTTTCCCTGTGATTTTATTTCTAAAGTGGGAGAATGAGATCCAGCCAGAGACAAGGCCTTGCCTTGTGAGGGCAGGTCACTCTTTTTGTTTTTTCTAATCACAAGGTTTTATTTAGAAAAATATATTTGCAGAAAATTTCAAAGAATAGCTGAATGAACGCATTGACCCAGATTCCTTGGTTGTTAATTCATTATTTTGACACATTTGCACACTCTCCTTTCTTTATACACCCCCACACATATGCACACATATTTTTAGTTTTTGAGATGAAGGTGTCTGTGTAGCCCAGGCTAGCTTTGAATTCAGGATTTTCCTCCCACCCTCAGGCTTCTGAGTGTCATCATTCTCATTCACACTTTAATCTCTTATTGACCCTTTCAGGAATTCTAAATATTTGACTGCACATCTGCTAAAATCAAGGACATCTTTCTACACTTGGAATTAACGGCTGTAAACTCCATATACTGTATCCTACTGTCCTTAGAGTCAGACTTTTCTGTTGCCCTACTAAGGGCTCCCCCTCCTCCCCATTAACCACTTTTGTGTCTTGGTTTTTCTTCTCTTTCATAAATTGACTTCCTAGAATTTTTAGAATTTGCTTTTCTGGCATTTTGAAGGTTATTCCTGCCCCGTTATTAGCTGCTGTGAGTTATTGGGAAGCACAGACCCTGCAGCTGTTGGTCAGCATGTCCCACTATTGCCACGGAGTCTGGGTTGATGTTTGGCATTGCTTTCAAGGTCTGAAGCAGTCCTGTGCTAAGAAGCGCTTGTTTCTTGTAACGGATGTGCCCATGCATTCACACACGCACACAATGACTTTTGTAAAGATAATTCAGTCTTTAATATTTTGCCGTGGGTGTGGATTTGTATAGTAAATTTTAACAAAGATAAACTTTGGTTATTTTTTCTAAAATTAGCATTAAGAAAATTTCAGAGCTGAAATTAAAGTTTGTCAGTCTCATATACTCAGTGTGTAAAGTGACATTAAAAGTAAAATGAGGAAAAAGTGCAAAATTAATTCATAAGAAAATAGTGAAGCAGTTAGCAGCAGGTTCACATCTTGAATCGGGAACTTACGTTTTGCCTTGTTTTGGAAATATTTTATAGCCTTGTGTTTGTCTGTCTCTCAGTGGTGAGAGCCTTTCACCCGTGGTCCTTATTTTCTCCCAGACTGATCTCATACGAGTCTCCTCTGCAGAGATACGGCAGTTAGGGCTGAATTTTGGCCCTGAAGTAAAGTCTGTCCTTACAGCACTAGAAGCTAATCCTCACCTGTACTCCACAGCGCATGCCGAGAAAACACTACTTTGCTAATTAGTTCACCAATTGATTCTGCAAACATTTACTAAGAGTTTCCTGGGTCCTAGGTGTACTGCTAGGGATGCAGGAATATAATGCCATCCTTGCAAAATTCACAGCCCGTCAGGGAAACTGTGACTCATACTATGACAGATGCCATGGTAATCACAAAGGAGAAAACATTGTGCCATTAGGACGCTGCTCACAGGAAGAGCACCATTAAAACTGGTAACACTGCATTTGACAGAGAACATAAGGATATGTGTGCTCCATCACTATCAGCTACTTTTATTCGGCATCACTTTTAAAGTTCAGGGTCCTTAGTAGCTTTCCTAAGACTCAGTTTCTCCAGGTATGTCTTACGAGTTTTATTGCTGTGAAGAGACACCATGACCACAGCAACTCTTATGAAGGGAAGCATTTAACTGGGGCTGGCTTACAGTTCAGATGTTTAGTCCATCATCGTCATGGTGGGACATGGCGGTGTGCAGGCAGACATGGTGCTGGAGAAGTTGAGAGTTCTACATCATGACCCATAGGCAGTAGAAGGAGACTCTGGGCCACTCTGAGAGTTGCTTAAATATATGAGACCTCAAAGCCCACCCCCACAGTGACACACTTCCTCCAACAAGGTCACACCTTTTAATACTGCCACTCCCTATGGGCCAAGCATTCAAATACATGAGTCTGTGGGGTCATTCCTGTTCAAACTGCCGCATTCCACTAACCCCATGTAGGCTTGTAGACATAACATAATGCAAAATGCAATTAGTCCAACTTCAAAAATCCCATAGTCTATAAAAGTCCAGAGTTCCAAGTTTCTTCTCTCTGAGAATTATGCAAAATCAGTCTCTCTTTCTCTCTCTCCCTTAGTTTTTTGAGACAGGGTTTCTCTGTATAACAGCTCTAATTGTCCTGGAACTCATTTTGTATACCAGGCCAGTTTCAAATTGAAATTCAAATCCATCCCTGATTTCTGAGTGCTGGGATTAAAGGCATTGCTACTGCCACCTGCTCCACCCAGTAAGAGCCATACAATCTCCAACTGTAATCCCCATAAAATTAAAATAGAAATCAGATTACACATTTCCAAAATATAATGGCACAGGGTATATTTTCCCTTTCCAGAATGTAGGGAAGGAAGCATAGTGAGGAAATACTGGACCAAACCAAGACTGAAAACCAGCTGGGCAAACGCCTTGTTTGCTGTCAAAATGTTCTTCAGATCTCCAATTCTTTTCAGCTTGTTGACTGCAACACACTTCTCAGCAGGAATCCCAGGGCTCTGGCATCTCTAACATCTTGGGATCTCCAAGGCAATCCTTCACAGCTGCACACAATGGCTTATTTGGGCCTCCACGTAGGGACACTCTGGCCTCAACAGCCTTCCATGGTTGCAGAGGGAGACTCTATAACCCTTTTTGCTATCCTTGAATCTAAAGCCAGAATCATGTGGCCGAAGCTAACAAGTTCTGCTACTTTCTGGGACTGGAATATGGCCCCCTTGTTCCGTTACATCTGTTTTTGATGGTTTCCTTTGGTCCAGGAGCTTGCTCTGTAGATCAGGCTGGCCTTGAACTCAGAGATCCGCCTGCCTCTGCCTTCTGGGTGCTGGGATTAAAGGTGTACACAACCACACCCAGCTCTAAGCTTTTCTTTAATTCATTTTCACCAGTTGGTCTTGCCCTTTACTCCAGTTAACACAGGCTCTTCTTTAATCTATTTATCTTCTTGAACACAGGACTTAGCTCCATTTCACTTCCTGGTGCCCCTTTTCTCCTCAATCTGTACATTTTGTGTTTGTCCCTGCTCAGCTTGCTCCTTTTCATTATGAATCTTTATAACAGTGAACTCTGAATAACCACCTGACAGAGTCAATACCAGGCTGTTTTGAGATTTCTTTTACAAATGCAATTGATCCAAAACTCTTCACTTTAGCCTCAGGCAGACTTTTCAGACAAGGACAAAAAAACAGCCACATTAATAACTAGATTGCCACAAGACTGGTCTCTAGGCTACTAAAATTCTTCTCCTTTGGAACCTCTTGAGCTGGGCTCCATAGTTCAAACCCCCCTTGGCACCCCCGTCTTCCATGTTCCTACTGTTATGGCCCATTAAGCTGCACTTAAAGCCTTCCATTCCTAACCCAAGGTCTCAAGGTCTACATTCCTCCAAAAGAAAGCAATAGTCAGGCTTATCACAACAGTACCCGGGTTCCTGGTACCAACTTCTGTCTTAGTTAGGATTTTATTGCTGTGAAGAGACACCATGACCCAGCAACTCTTTAAAAAATATTTGAGGGGCTGGAGAGATGGCTCAGAGGTTAAGAGCACTGACTGCTTTTCCAGAGGTCCTGAGTTCAATTCCCAGCAACCACATGGTGGCTCACGACCATCTATAATGAGATCTGGTGTCCTCTTCTGGCCTGCAAGCAGACATGGAAGGAATGTTGTATATATAATAAATAAATATTAAAAAATAAAATAAAATTTGATTGGGGCTGGCTTATATTTTCAGAGGTTTAGTCCTCTATCATCATGGTGAGGCATGGCCGCACGCAGACAGACACTAGAGGAGCTGAGAGTTCTACATCTTGATCTGCAGGTAGGTTCAGAGGAGACTCTGTAGCACACTAGGCATAGCTTGAGCATATGAGACTTCAAAGCCCACCTCCACAGTGACACAGTTCCTCCAAGAAAACACACCCAGTCCAACAAGGCCACACCTCTAATAGTGCCACTCCCATGGGCCAAGCACCCAAACTCATGAGTCTGCAGAGGCTATACCTATTCAAACTACCACAAGGTATAAAGATAATAATGTTTCTCTTACAAGATTTTTATAATAACTATGCAGTGTATAATCCATGAAAACATGGGACCCAGGATTCTTTTTCAGTTTTGTTTTGGTTTTATAGTACCAGTCTGCTGGCCACATGGGCCTTGTGACAAGGTGGGGACTTTCAGGAGCCTGGACTGCATGTCCAGGTGGGTCAGAGCAGTTCAGTGACGAGGTGGATGGAAAGATAAAGGTAGGGTTGAAATCAAGAAGCAGACAGTTCTAGCAAGGCAACAAAATACAACTAGAACTCTCACACTGGGCGAGGGATGTGAGAAGAGACGTGGAGGTGGTGCCCAGGATGCAGATCTGAGCTGGTGTCCAGGCATTCCCTTAGATGAGAGAAGTCACTGAGGATCCTAGAACGATCTAATTCTCTGATTACTGTGCTGTACCCAGAATAGTACTAAACATGTTCTTTCCTGTGCTTCCTTACCAATAAAACCGTGTGAGAGCAGGGTGCTGTCTGTCTGTCTCATCTCTGGCTTGCAGACCCCAGCAGCCCCGATTGACTCGGAGTTAGTTCCTAAATGTGTTCTCTGTGAGTCTTCTTGTGATAGGGGACTTGGACCCCGATGTCATCTGGCAAAGTGTTGAGTTTCTGGTTTGTTTTTGATAATTCCAGGCACACTGACAAACTTCCTCAAGGATATTTAGGAGCTTTTCCAGAGTTCTTTTCAGAGTTCTGCTTGAGCTTCTGGAGCAGGAAGAAAGGAAGATGGCTGTAACACGAGATCATCCGTGCCGTTGGATGGAGGGTGAGGAGTGCACTTCCCACGTCCTCAGACCCTTAGCATCGTGATTGTGCCAGGAGATGCCAAGAGCCTTGGAAGTCACCCTGGCAAGGATGGAGCCCACAGCGCGTCCTCATTACCAGCACACAGCCCTGGAGCTGACCAGAGGGCCAGTGGCTTTCTAAAACATGAATAGATAAAATGGATCCATCGACTCAGCATAGCCATTCTTAATATGATTAGGATTTAGGGTTTCTGCTGCATAAATAGAACCCTTTTCTGTTTCTTTGTTTTGTTTTCCTAATATATTATAGACCAGTCTATAAGCCATTATAGACTTCTATAAAATGTGGCATTTCTATAGAAATACCAGATTTCTATAGTATTTTCTAAATACACTTATTTTTGTTTTTTTTTTTTTAATCTTCTTGTAGACAGCCATGGCTTAGGTGTCACAGCCTTGGTGTGACCTACAGGAAATGTGGAAGTTCTCATAAAAAGATTTCATAAAAGAAAATTACAAATTTAATTCAAAGAAGCCATTATTCAGAAACAAAGCATTTTATTTTGCCAGGGTGGCATTTTATCAGCATGCATTGCCACAGGAATGAGTGGGGAGCCCTTGGTAGTAGGTGGCACATGGTAGCCATGTTCCAGTTTGGGATATATAATGCTGTCACTTCTGCATGGCACACCTGCCTGTTCTCGCTGGAAGAGTATCACAGGCTTCTCTTGATTAACCTTGCTACAATGTACCCTTACACACATTTCCTAGCCCCAGCATTTGGATGCTCTCAGTGTGTGATACATGCATTCCTGCTGCTGTTACTGACACACATTGCTGATACTGTAATTTAGTTATTCTTGGCCAATCTCCACTCTCTTAACATATGAAGTCCCTCCCCTCATGGCCTTCTGGATGAGGTCGATATAAAGTGGAAGTAACACATAGTAACTCTTGTGTTTTAGCTCATACCAGAGTAAACACTTGAACCCAGAATTAAGCTCTTGAATCTCAGGCACAATTCAGAAGGTGTTATTGGATGAACATTCTGCCTTAGGGGTTGGAGCTAATGATTATATAACTGGAAACCGTTCTTGAAGAGCCCAGTGGTCATGGTAAGAGAAGCTGGTCAGATAATGAGTATCGTGTCGTGCAGGAGACTACATGGAGCGTGGCATTCTGTGTCTGTCTCACAGTTTCACCTGTATACCATATGGCGATTAAAATAGTAGTCACAATGTCATTTTCTACAACTGCAAGAGAACTTTACCCAAATGTAGGAAAGTGTTGCTGTTATAATTTGCACCTTTTAGGGACATACACACCTCCAATAATACAAGTAGTTGTATTATCTTGATAGCACAAATCATTTTGTTTGATTTAATTGTAAACTGACTCTAGCAGAAAAGTGAAATAAATACCTGTACGTTTGCACAAATTATGTTTGTGTAAAATGAGGACATGATTGTTCTAAGATCTGGTTTAGGAGACCTTCCTTACTCCCTTCCTTCCTTTCTGTTTATTTTTAAGGTATGAGGGAGTACCTACCACCAGAGCATCTGGAAGGGTCCAGAGCATGGAGAGAAACTAATAGATAATAGTGTGGCAAGCAGATTGGATCCGACCATGAGAAGAGAGAGAGGGAGAGCGAGAGAGGAGCACAAAGAAAGAGAATGAGCACATGGCTGAAATGGCAAGGTTATTGAGAATGAGAAGTCAGGGAAGAGAAACCCATGAGCTAGAGAAGTTTAGGGTAGGCAGCAGAGTGAAAAGAGCCAGCATATCAACATGGACTCTCTAACAGGATTCATGGTCCTGCAAGAGCCCAGAGACCAGCATAATCGGCACCAGGGGTAGCCATTTGTCCCTTTTGGGACCTTGACAATGCCTTAGGACACTTCAGAAAAGCGTGCTCATTCATCAAGTACTGCCTTTATTTCTGTCTGTTTTTAAAATCTCAAAACGACTGAGGACATTAGTAATATGGTACGGCACGGGGTAAAGATAGTTTATATTGAAAAAACAAGTTTCATCATTTGAGTCCACTTTGTCCACAAACTCGTAATATAAGCAAAGCCTGGCGATTCAAAGAGAAATGCTTCGGGTGACATAATAGTTAATCGCTTCCTGGCTGCTTACCTCAAGCTGGGAACTTTTCTCAGTGCTCTTGTGTTATTGATTTGCCTTTTTTTTTTCATTTGTTTTTTATACCGACCACAGTTTCCCTTCCCTCCTCTCCTCCTATTACTTCCCCCCACTACCGTTCCTCCCACCTCCCCCATCCCTCCATCCACTCCTCCTCTTCTCCATTCAGAAAGGAGCAGGCCTCCCATGGGAGTCAAGAAAACATGGCCCATCAAGTTGAGGCAGGATCAAGCTCCTCCCCCTGCATCTTGATGGGCAAGGCAACCTAGCATGGGGAATGGGTTCCCAAAAGCCAGCTCATGAGACAGGGACAGGCCCTGATCCCACTGCTAGGGGCCCCACAAACAGACCAAGCCACGTAACTTGTCATGCACATGCCTAGGTAGGTCCCATGCAGGCTCCCCAGCTGTCTGTCTTGAGTCCATGAGCTCCCACTACTTCAGGTCAGCAGGAATGACTTATTCTTTAAGGGAACTCTATATAACAGGCACTATTCTAGAACAGAGCTAAGATAAACATATTCACTGGCCAAATCTTAGCCTTGGTTACATAGCAACCAGTGGGAGGGACAAGACGGATATCAGATAGACTGTTTGTACAGTTGTGCGCTGCATACCAGAGTTCTCTCAACAATGAACATATACCCAAGGGTGGCTCCTTATTTTATAGATGAGCACTGGACTTAGAGTGGTTGTAATGTGCAATTATTACTGAGGCCTCAGGCAGGAGGCTAAGTCTCCGTTCTGAAGTCTGGCTGCTCGTCTCCCTCCAAACAAAAGCCGGAAAAGCCTTGGTGAAGAGGAGGGATTTCTGTTCAGCGTGGCTGCCTCTGGGAAGGTAGATCTGAGAGCTGTTTTCAGGGGTGCTGAGTGGTGGTCCGTCCTCTAGAGGGAAAGGAGCAAATTCAGGACAGGAAACACGCGCAGTAGAGCCGTCTCGGTCACAGTGTACTCTAGTTGGTCAATTTCGGCAATTGGAAAGTTGATGTCACCGGAGGTAGTGGTGTCTGCCAGCAGCAGTCCGAGTACTTACAGATGGAAAGAGAATCACGAAATTGGATCCAGTGTGGTCTATTGACCTATTCAGAAAGACCTTGTCTTGAAGGTAAAAGAAATAGAAACTTGCTTTTATATGAATTAGTTTGATTGTTGCCACAGGATATTTATTAGTTCCTGAAGTCCCTGGTAACTGTAGGAAGACATAACTTGGAGAAAAGTGTACATCAGAAAGGTAAAATAAAGTGACTGAGGCCTCCAATTTAGGACAATGGCTTCTAGGCACTGTGCTAGTGGGTCTGAAACACCAGCTGCTGTGAACATTGACAGTTGGCAATCTGTCAGCAATAGCGGGGGAGACACATTGTCTGCAGTAGCCTGAGTTCCCTGCTCATGGGGCATCAGGTAAAGCTGGATCTTTGTATCACAGGAAAGAACTTCAGAATGAATCAGAGGGAAATAAAGTTTGCAAAGGTATTCACAGCTAAGCTTCCGTGGGAGAGGAGGACAGTCACCTGGCAGAGAGATGTGGGTGCCTGTTTGCTTTGTTAAGAGAGTCCTGCTTAGGTGTCTCTGCAATGGCTGTGCACATGGTCTATAGCTTTCTGATTTACATTGCTCAAAGGGTGCCCTTTGCAACAAAGTAAAGTTTAAGTAGTATGTAAGAAATACGGGCTGCTTTCCTTACTCCTCTAATCTTAAAGATAAAAATGAAATTATAAGGTGGCTTTTATGAGGTGTGTTATTTGGATTTAGAGGATAAGGAGTACTATCCACATCTTGGCCCTGGATGCTCACTCCTCCTGTTTTCCCACTTGCCAGCGTGACTGCAGGTGACCCCTTTGGATGTGCATCTTTCTCTCTTGAGAAACACTGTTGTTTGCAGTAGACTATTACTTCATGTAGAATGACAAGGACTAGCACTATGGGACAGATGTCATTGTTCTTTTAGAAGAATGGGACCATTATCTTGCCTAGCAATTCATCCAGCTACTGAAGGAAGAATTCCCAGGGAAGAAAGAATACTTTACTTTTATGTCAGTATCTTTAAAGAGATGCTGTGGGGATTCAAGGTCAGCCTTTCAGCTTAGAAACCATTTTTTTAAGTTAAAGGTTTTAATTGTTATCTGTGCTTGTGTTTGTCCTCATGCATGTATGCACCGTTTGTATGCAGGTACCTCAGAGGCCAGAAGAGGGCGTCAGATCTCTCGAGCTGCCCTTATAGGTAGGGAGTGATGGGACCAAACTGAGGTCCTCTGGAGAGCAGCAAGCGCTCTTAACTACAGAGCCTTCTTTCCAGCCCTCTTAGAATCTATTTATAATGTTATTTTCTTAAGCAAACAATCACTTGCTTCCACCACACTATACAAAATAAAGTAATTACACTTTAAAATCTGATTTTTTAAGTTTATAAGTACTTCCGTTTTATAAGAGGACTGTTGTTTTCTATAATAAAAAGATAAGGTAATTGTGATTGTGTGGAATGATTATATTTTTATAAATACAGAAATAATGGCTTTATAATATGGTTGGTTATGGTGCTCTCATTTTAGTTAAATTAACAGTCACACTGGGTATTGTTTGCAAGACACTGTGCATTTTTCTTAACTGTTAAGGATGAGGAAGGGAAAGCTTGTGCCCAAGCTGCACAGGTACTTTGTGGTGACAGCTCGTCAGAGTTGTGGCTAACACCGATCTCACAGAGATGAGCGTCACCCACTCTGATTCTAAATATACATCCTAACATAGAGTGAACAGAAACCAGGTACACATGCATTCAAGGAGACTGTGCCCACTGTGGGTGAGGGAGCCACGAGCCTGGAGTCTTGCTGGCCCACTCTTGAGTGCCACTGTCCCAGGCTTTACAGGCACTGACTCTGAATGCTAGGAGATTTTCCTGTCTCTTGCTTGGATCCTCTCTCCATGTGGTAGGGGTACAGCCTGCCACAGGTCCACGCATTACAGGAGTAGCAGCTGCCAGAGAAGCTGGACCTTTTGTTGTCTAAGACCCACCAGGACAGGATCTTATAGTAAAGGGTTTAGATGAAAGCAACAGTAATGCTGATTGATGTTCGAAGAACAGCGTTTGGTTTATGTTGGGTGGAAAGGAAGTGTTTTGGACTCTGGGTATCTGTGGGATTTACGAGAATAACACTGACAAGTAACACTTTTTTTCATGTTTAGGATTTATCCTCTGTAAAATGAGGTATGGGTACAGTACATTCTGTTTCTACACAAAAGGCAGATGCAATCTGAACTAACTGTTCATTTAGTGGAAAATGTCAGGGGCTGATGGGCCATTTGGGCGTAGTTTTGATGGGAACCCAGGATCACTGCAGGTTATGAATAGATAATGAAAGAATAAGTGTCTAGGTGTGTAAACCACCTAAGATGACTGTGGGGTCCAGGAAGACGGAATCTAACTAATATCTAGTCCATAGACTGTTGTGGACTAGGGAAAGGAATGCCCTGAAGGAGAGCTGGATCCAGGCTATGGCAAGAGTTTGGGTGTTTGTTTTGTTTTTAGTTTTGTAATTAATTCATCAGTCTCTTTCCTGAATGGTTTCTTTTTAAGACAGTTTTTCTCTGTCCCCCACGCTGGCCTTGAACTTTCTGTTTGTAGCCCAGGGTGGTCTCTAATTCATTCTTCTTGCCTCAACCTCCTGAGACTTGAAACTACGTACTTAGGTCACCATAGCTGAAGGAGTCTGAGCTTCATTCTGTATGTGAGGAACCATTAAACGCGCGCGCGCGTGTGTGTGTGTGTGTGTGTGTGTGTGTGTGTGTGTGTGTGCATGAATATGTATGTGTGCATGTGTGTGTATGCATGAGTATGTGTGTGTGCATGTGTGTTTATGTGTGTATGTGCCTATGTGTGTATGTATGTATGCATATATGTTTGTGTGTGTATGTATGTGTGCATGCGCATGTGAGTGTGTGTGTAATGGGGGGTGAATCAGCAAAGAAAACACATAGTCTTTCCACTCAGTGTTTCCTAATTCTGAGTTACCTACATTAGAAATGCACAGTTTTGGTGTTCTAATCATTATTTTTGAAATCTTTTAAAGAAATTAGGAGAAGAGGAAATATATTTATGGAATCTTATGTTTACTCAAATATTTGTCATTTAAAGGCATTTAAATTTTTTTTCATTTAAAAAGGTCTTCTGTGTGGTTTTTGATATAGTGTGTGTGCATGTGTGGGTGGAGCCCATTGGTAACCTCAGCTGCAATGTTTTCTTTGAGATAAGGTCTCTTGCAGGGACCAGGGGTCTTACTCTAAGCACTGGCAGTATAAACACATGCCACCATACCCAGCTTTCCACATGGATGCTGGGGATAGAACTCAGGTCCTCAAATTTTTATGGTACACACTACTAGCCCCTAGCACCCCCTGCCCCGAGATAGGGTCTCTTGTAAGCCACTTTGGTCACGAACTTGCCAGATGACTGAGAATGACCTTGAACACCTAATCCGATAAGATTACAGGTGTGCACCACACCTCTGATTGGTAGTACTGGAGACTGAACTTGGGGCCTTGTGTGTGCTGGATGAGCATTACACCATCTAATCTACATCTTTTTTTACAAAGCAAAATTTAGTGTTTTAACCATTATAAGTGTTGGGTTGCATGATATTAAGTATTCACATTGATGTGCACCCGTCACCACCGTGTACCGACAGAACTTTACACCTTAACTAACCGTATACGTTAAACACTGAACTCATCCTACAGCCACTCTCTGCCTTGGTGAATGGGAGTGTTCTAGGAATCTCGTTAGCTACACTCAGTCCCGCTGTAACTGAGTTAGTTATTTCTCTAAGGGTCATCAGTATTACAGCCCGTGCTAGCGCTTCCTTCATGTTACAAGCGAATAACATTCCGTTCTTTGTTTCTACTGTAGTTTGTTTATACGTTGATTTCCTGATGGATGGATGCTGCTCCTGCATGTTGACTGTTACGCTGTCATAAAAATGGACGCACAAATATCTGTTTTAGTCTCTGCTTCCAGTTCTTTGGAGTATATTCCCAAAGAGCAGTTACTGGAATATATGGTAATTTAAAAAAAAACAACTTTTTTTGAGGAATTGTTTATTAGTGTCTCTTCTGCTATTGTGCTAGATAGAACACCCTGAAAAAGCAACTTGAGAAAGAAAGTCTGTTTTTGTCCTGTGATTCCGGACAAGATGCCGTTCACCACAGCAGGAAAGGCATGGTGGTGGCAGCTTGCGGCTGGCCCTCATTGCACCAGAAGTCCAGAAGCAGAGAGCAAACAAGTGCCTGTAGGACTCTAAAACCTCAAGACTCTGGTAAAGCTCCCTCCTGCAAAACTCCGCCTCCTCAAACAGTGCCACCAACTGGGAACCACGTGTTCAAGCACAGGAGCTTTGGTGTGTGTGGGATAACACATTCACAGCACAGCAAAGTGTCATAGTGGTTTCCACAGTGCCTGTGATGTCATTCCCCGGCAGTGCACAGGCTTCCAGACTCTACAGCCTCAGCTGTGCTTGGTGTGTGTGTGTGTGTGTGTGTGTGTGTGTGTATGTGTGTATGTGTGTGTGAGTGTGTGTGCATGTGGTATATGTGTGTGGTGTGTATGTGTGTGTGCATGTGGTATATGTGTGTATGTGTATGTATGTGTGTGTATGTGTATGTATGTGTGCTTATGAGTGTGAGTATGTGTAGTAATAAGGGGAGCGGGCCCTGCTTTTCGTCCAGCCCAGCTCCCGCACGG